>WNWK01021839.1:0-33520 GCA_009830355.1 Cherax destructor | reverse complement strand
CTCCATAATACTTAAGCTAGTCATAAGTTTGCCTAAGATACTCCAATATAGAAACTATATTATGCCAATATATCACCTTTATCATTAATATATAAACTAATTGCTAACTTTTTATACTAATTGTTAAATTCTCAATGTTTAAATTCCAGTAACTAAATTTTGTAAACCTAACCTAACCTTACAATCTGTATATCCATTGTATAGCTATTGAGTAAGACCTATCATAAGACTGCCTGAAAAGCCTAGGCATACCTAGGCATATTATTGGCCATCTTGTAATATCAACTTTAATGTATAACTATAAGTACCCCCACCTTGTATTACATGAAATAAAGAATTTGAATTTGAATTTGAATAGTTTTAAGACGAGGTTTGATAAAGCTCATGGAGCAGGGAGAGAGAGGACCTAGTAGCAATCAGTGAAGAGGCGGGGCCAGGAGCTATGATTCGACCCCTGCAACCACAAATAGGTGAGTACATATATATATATATATATATATATATATATATATATATATATATATATATATATATATATATATATATATATATATATATATATACACGCACACACTGGTGATAGCCATACAGTATAACTCATGGTGTATATACCATGTTCCACAATGGTGTCTTATACTCTCCAGAAATTTTGGTAAAATTTATACAATGAAAACGGCGCAGTTTGGTGGAGACTCGTGGGAGGACTATGACAGATATGCTCGCAATATTTTGTCCGGGTAAAAATAAATTGTCGTGTTCATTTGTCAGTTATGTTTTTCGGTCTACTTGATATTTGACGTAAGACTTTTACCCGTGTGCTAGACTGGACTCGCCCAGCTGTATATGCAGGGGTCGAGGCACCGCTGCCCTTGTTTGAATCAATGATTTTGTTTATTGCTACCAGGCGAGTATTATGCAGTCGTGCCTAGCTTAATGCATGAAGGCTTTGTAACATTCTGGAGCCAGAATACTTTATTAGGGGTATTAACCCGGAGTTAACAACCCAGTACAACCTTAGAAAGCCAGTGTGGCTTGTATCCACTTAGGTCCTTTGGTCCTCTTCCCAGGATGCCGCCCACCACAGTCGAGTAACACCCAGGTACCTACTTACAGCTAGGTGAAAACCCCAGGTACCTGCTTACTACTACTAGGCGACGAGAGACAAGAGACGTCAACACGACCCCGCTTCTCGTCAGCACCAGGGTCGAACTGGGAACATTCGCTGCTACTACCTACGAGATGCTTAATCTCGCATTGCTGTGTGATCCTTGTAGGTTTAGCGCTTACTTATGATTATAATAATAACCTCACATTACATGCTATATGAAAGACCTGAAGTCCGTAGCTGGGTTGGTAGCTCACTCAGCTCACACATTGAGGTCCGTGGTTCGGTCCCCATTACGGGTGGAAACATTAGGACGTGTTTCCTTAAGACACCTGCTGTCCATGTTCACCTAACAGTAAAATAGGTACCTGGGTGTTAGTGGACTGGTGTGGGTCGCATCCTGGGACAAAACTGACCTAATTTGCGGGAAATGCTCAGCATAACAAGTGGCTTTCTATATAGTAGTATGTCATTGATGGCAGTTAGAAATAAACACTATTATTATTTACTTATCGCTTGGCATCCAGTGTTGCAGTCACTGGTGTAGCAATGCTGTGTTTGGCATCCAGTGTTGCAGTCACTGGTGTAGCAATGCTGTGCTTGGCATCCAGTGTTGCAGTCACTGGTGCAGCAATGCTGTGTTTGGCATCCAGTGTTGCAGTCACTGGTGTAGCAATGCTGTGTTTGGCATCCAGTGTTGCAGTCACTGGTGTAGCAATGCTGTGCTTGGCATCCAGTGTTGCAGTCACTGGTGCAGCAATGCTGTGTTTGGCATCCAGTGTTGCAGTCACTGGTGTAGCAATGCTGTGTTTGGCATCCAGTGTTGCAGTCACTGGTGTAGCAATGCTGTGCTTGGCATCCAGTGTTGCAGTCACTGGTGTAGCAATGCTGTGTTTGGCATCCAGTGTTGCAGTCACTGGTGTAGCAATGCTGTGCTTGGCATCCAGTGTTGCAGTCACTGGTGTAGCAATGCTGTGCTTGGCATCCAGTGTCGCAGTCACTGGTGTAGCAATGCTGTGTTTGGCATCCAGTGTTGCAGTCACTGGTGTAGCAATGCTGTGTTTGGCATCCAGTGTCGCAGTCACTGGTGTAGCAATGCTGTGTTTGGCATCCAGTGTTGCAGTCACTGGTGTAGCAATGCTGTGTTTGGCATCCAGTGTGCAGTCACTGGTGTAGCAATGCTGTGTTTGGCATCCAGTGTTGCAGTCACTGGTGCAGCAATGCTGTGTTTGGCATCCAGTGTCGCAGTCACTGGTGTAGCAATGCTGTGTTTGGCATACAGTGTCGCAGTCACTGGTGCAGCAATGCTGTGTTCTTGGGCATCCAGTGTCGCACGTCACTTGTACATGTTTTGTAGAATTTTTTGCATCCAGTTGTATGGAAGGGCGGCGGGAGTCAGGGTCATATTTTTAATTAATGAAAACTTTACCATTATTAACCTTGAAGACGTTAATGATCTAAAGTGTTTAAGAGATTATAGTCTGTGCTCAACACTGTGAGATTATAGTCTGTGCTCCAGATGTCGCAGTCACTGTGAGATTATAGTCTGTGTACTGTGACATTATAGTCATGGCTCAACATGTGAGTTTGAGTCTGTGCTCAGCACTGTGAGATTATAGTCTGTGCTCAACACTGTGAGATTATAGTCTGTGCTCAACACTGTGAGATTATAGTCTGTGCTCAACACTGTGAGATTATAGTCTGCTCATGTGAAGTTTAGTCTTGCTCATGACTTGTAGAAATTATATTGTGCTAACTGTGAATTATAGTCTTGCTCAGGACTGGAAGGGCGGACGGAGTCAGTGGCTCACTACTGTAGACTGGCTAACCTGAGACTTGACTCACACTAGACTGGAGCTCAAGACTGGGCTCAACAGACTGGGCTCAGACACTAGACTGGCTCAACACAGATGGGCTCACACGCTGGGCTCAACACGACTGCTCAACACTGAGAGGGCTCACACAGACTGGGCTCACACGCGGGAGACTCACACGCTGGGCTCAACACGACTGGCTCACACAGCTGGGCTCAACACAGACTGGGCTCGCACGATGGGCTCAACATAGACTGGGCTCAGCACAGACTGGGCTCAACGACTGGGCTCAACACGTGAGGCTCATAGCTGGGCTCAACACAGACTGGGTCATCATAGACTGGGCTCAACACAGACTGGGTTCATAGACTGGCTCAGCACAGACTGGGCTCAACACAGACTGGGCTCAACCCCTGGGCTCAACAAGACTGGGCTCAACACAGACTGGCTCAACACAGACTGGGCTCAACACAGACTGGGCTCAACACAGACTGGGCTCAACACAGACTGGGCTCAACACAGACTGGGCTCAACACTGAGACTGGGCTCAACACAGACTGGGCTCAACACAGACTGGGCTCAACACAGACTGGGCTCAACACAGACTGGGCTCAACACAGACTGGGCTCAACACTGAGACTGGGCTCAACACTGAGACTGGGCTCAACACAGACTGGGCTCAACACAGACTGGGCTCAACACAGACTGGGCTCAACACAGACTGGGCTCAACACAGACTGGGCTCAGCGCTGAGCTGCCACCATCGCGGGGACGCCGTCACGTCAGGTAAAACTGCTCTTCAGATAATTTAATTCTTACCAACAATTGTGTTAATGGAAGACGTCGCTTATATTGTTCCAGGGAACACTTAGTGTTTAACCTGTCGTGTGTGTGTCTGTACTCACAGGATTATATATATATATATATATATATATATATATATATATGTATATATATATATATATGTATATATATACACATGTATATATGTAATATATCATCAATAAGTATTTTTATGATTGAGTTTACTGGTGGATGTGAATAAGATATCGGCAGCGTGAACCATGGGGAGATATCGGTAGCTGTGAGCTAGAAGGAAGATATCGGCAGCGTGAACCATGGGGAGATATCGGTAGCTGTGAGCTAGAAGGAAGATATCGGCAGGTGGGAACGATAAAGAATATATCAGCAGCTTGAAACATATTAACTGTATTAGCAGCAGCAGCAGTAGTAGGCGCAGCGGCAGTGAAAACAGCAGTAGAAACAGTTGCAGCGGCAGTGAAAGCAGGAGCAGTAGCAGAAGCAGGAATATTACTATTTTTTTAGTAGTAGAAATAGTGTGAAAGGTACAGTACCAGCGTTTACTAACAAAGCTGGATTTATCGTACTGTGTAAACATCTGTCTCTTTTAAACGGAAAAGCTTACATGTAATCGCCATTCCAAGGTTTGGCACAACAGGAAGCGTAAAATGCAACTTTCATTACCCAATATAGACATCTTATACACACACATATTTACACTCTGTGTGGTAAATAATTATACCGGATAAAACTTAATTTAAAATGCTGATAAAAGTGACACAAGACTAATGTTAAGGAACACCAACTCTTAAGGAACGTGTACAAGTATCAAGGTATATGTGTGTGTGTGTGTTGTAGTAGTGTGTGTGTGTGTGTTGTAGTAGTGTGTGTGTGTTGTAGTAGTGTGTGTGTGTGTGTGTGTGCAGACAACATCTGATCAAAGACTATGTCCACACAGTACAGTGTGTGGACATAGGCAGTCAATAACAAAATCCATTACGTCGTAGAATAGGACGAGTTCACAAAGTTGGGCAAATACCAAGTCCACTCAGTGTTTTGTATGCAGAAACTAACCTCTTCCTGAGCTCACTCCAGAAAATACAGAAACAGAGCTCAATACGCCAAGCAAAACACGACCCACACAAAGCAAGACAAAAAGACACAATACCGTGACTGGAACAATACACACATAACCCGCACGTAGGAGAGAGGAGCTTACCACGACGTTTCGGTCCCACCGTATGTGTGTTTTTTGTGTAGTGTGCGCACAGGACAGATGTATCACAAAGCTAAGCCATACACACAAAATCGTGAAGAGTTCATTTTTTTCCCCTCCCAGCATAAATAAGGGGGATTACCAATAGACCCCTGACTGTCCTCAAGAGGGCGCTGGACAGCCACCTAAAGTCGGTACCTAACCAGCCGGGCTGTGGTTCTTATGTCGGTTTGCCTGCGGCCAGCAGTAACAGCCTAGTTGATCAGGCCCTGATCTACTGCGAGGCCTGGTCATGGACCGGGCTGCGGGGGCGTTGACCCCCGGAACACTCTCCAGGTATACTCCAGGTATACCTCCACAACGACTATACCTCAACTCAGAGCACCGTAATTCAGATAAGTCAGCTGTGACACGAGTATATAATAATATAATGTAAAGTTGACGAGTAAGATACAGTGTGCGAGAGTCTGTTATCTTCACATTATGTCCTTGAATTGGTATTGATAAAACCACTGGAGGGCGAAACGTCTACAAATAAAGATACCAGATGTTGCACATGTGTCTAATTCTTGGTCTTGGTGGTACTGTATACTATATATATATATATATATATATATATATATATATATATATATATATATATACAGCATGGACGTGGGCCTCAGATACGAGACAGTCCAAGATTTCTAAGTCCAAAAATTGACGCTGTGTAAAACATGCGTGTGTATGTTGATAGAGACGAGGCTTCTCGCTCACTGTCCTCCTCTGGGGCGGGACGCCCAAGTGTCACCAATTGAGAAGGGAGGTGGTTCGTTGGTTAATTGGGTTTAAAGTCTATAGACCAAACGGCGGTCATTAAGGCTGCATGTCACTTGTTTACCTCTTGTCAAGAATACTTTAATCCATTTTTTTTAAGGAGGAATTGACAAGGTGGATATGGACAGGATGTTTCAGAGATGGGACACAGCAACAAGGGGCCACAACTGGAAGTTGAAAACTCAGATGAAAATTCAGGGATGTTAGGAAGTATTTCTTCAGTCACAGTTGTCAGGAAGTGGGCCAATCTGGAGAGTGATGTAGTGGAGGCAGGATCCATACATAGCTTTAAGAAGAGGTACGATAAATCTCATGGAGCAGGGAGAAAATGGACCAAGTAGAGACGAACGAAAAATCCGGGCCAGGAGCTGTGAATCGACCCCCTGCAACTACAAATAGGTGAGTACCTCTTGGTGTACATATCCTAGTTGAAGGGGAGGGGAGTGGAAGCTACCCTACCAAACTAGCAGCTCAGGCGGCACAACTAGCAGTGCAGTCTTGCAGAATGCAGCCACACCCTCCGCTGGTTACACAAGTAGTTACAGGACCGTGACAGCACCTGCAACACCTAGTGACTGTAAGATGTACTGTGGCGTTCCCACTTGTTAAGACGGGGAAGTCAGAAGCTGGTTCGATTACGTAATTCGTTTGTGGTAACTGTTCCAACTGGCTCTGTTTATCATTAATTTGGTTTGTGTGAAATCAGTGTACATTTGTAAATATTGTATATAGCGATTTGTATGTGAATCACAGTGTTATTTCTGGGTTTAACTTCTGTCCTTATTGAGTGATATTTGTGACGTTTCTCGTCAGTGTTAATAGCATACCCTAGTAAGGGTGTGCGAGAGAGAGAGAGGCAGTGGAATGAGGGTGTGAGAGAATGAAAGAGGGTGTAAGAGAGGAGAGGAAAGGTGAGAGAGATGCATAGTGAGGAAAGATGTGTGAGAGAGAGAGAAGCAAAGTGAGGGGTGTGTGTGAGAGAGAGAAGCAGGGGTGAGAGGTGTGTGTGTGTGAGAGAGCAGAGACGAAAGGCAGAATTTGGTGGTCTGGGGAGCGGAAATCCATTGTTAAAATCTGCCACGGGAAAATGTGTGTCGTCGGGGTGCCGGACAACACAATATCACAGTTTCTGGGATTGTATTTTTGGGATTGGACTTGTAGCTAAGAGGTTATTGTTGTGACTTGCTGGGGAGTTTGTGGGGAAGTTGGAGGGGAAGGGGGAGTGCTTATGTAATCTGCTAGAAGTGTAGAGGAGGAGGATGTTGCTTGCTGGGTCGAGGGAAAGTATGTAATAAGTGTATATTTTTTCAGAGTTGTATTTCACCTCCTTTCTCATCTTTACATATTTGTTCCTGTGTCTCCTACTTTGCTTCCCTATTTTCTTCCGTTTTATGTGCTCTATATTTCTGCAGAATCCTCTTGCACCTTTCCTTGGCTTTTCTGAGTTCCCGGTTGAACCATGGGCTCTCTTTCTTTTATTTCTTTTTTACTCTCTAAGAACTTTTTCTTTGTCTCTTGGCCTTTTTTATTTTTAAACTATTTCCTACATCATCTCTAGTGTCTGCCTTCTGCTCTTCCAAGCCAATAGAAACTACGCTTCTCTCCTTTATCTCTTGTTTATTGTCTTTTCCTACGTGTTCTGTGTCGTGTTCTATAGTCTGTCGTGTCGTCTTCACCACACTTATCATTTTTCTTGACTCTCTTCCGGAGACTTAGCGAAAGGTGTGCGAGGTGAGGTGAGATTTGTGGTGGCTTCAGGTGTTAGTGGAGGGTGGTGTAGTGGGTAAGTGGTGGTGGAGTGGTGGGTGTGGTAAGGTGGTAAGTGGTAGGTAGGTGGGTAGTGGTAGTGGTAGTGGTAGTGGTGGTGGTAAGTGGTAGTGGTGGTGGTGGAGGTGGGTAGTGGTGGTGGTGTGGTAGGTGGTAAGTGGTAGTGGTGGTGGTAAGTGGTGGTGGTAGTGGTAGTGGTAAGTGGTAGTGGTAAGTGGTAGTGGTAAGTGGTAGTGGTAAGTGGTAGTGGTAGTGGTGGTGGTAAGTGGTAGTGGTGGTGGTAAGTGGTAAGTGGTGGTGGTAAGTGGTAGTGGTATGGTGGTGGTAAGTGGTGGTGGTACGTGGTAGTGGTAGTGGTGGTGGTAAGTGGAGTGGTGGTGGTATGAGTGGTAGTGGTGGTGGTATGAGTAATGGTGGTGGTATGGTAGTGTAAGGTGTAGTAGTGGTAGTGGTGGTGGTAAGTGGTAGTGGTAAGTGGTGGTGGTAAGTGGTGGTGGTACGTGGTAGTGGTAAGTGGTGGTGGTAAGTGGTAGTGGTGGTGGTAAGTGGTAGTGGTGTGGTAAGTGGTGGTGGTAAGCAGTAGTAGTAGTGGTAGTGGTGGTGGTAGGTAGTGGTAGTGGTGGTGGTAAGTGGTAGTGGTGGTGGTAAGTGGTAGTGGTAGTGGTAAGTGGTGGTGGTAAGTAGTAGTGGTGGTGGTAAGTGGTAGTGGTAAGCAGTAGTAGTAGTGGTAGTGGTGGTGGTAAGTGGTAGTGGTAGTGTTAGTAGTGGTATAGTGGTGTAGAGTGGTAGTGGTGTGTGGTACTAGTAGTGAATGCTTAGCGTGTATCATACATGGTAAAGACTCTAAGGAGTACAAGATCTTCGTACAGCAAGTTAATATGGTTAAAGTGTTGCTGAGGTGAGTTTACCATAGGTTTGGTGAGTGAGCTTTACCAAGTTATGAGGAGCTTACCAGTAGAATGTTTAGCTGAGGTGAGCTTCACGTTTTAATGAGGTGAGTTTACCAAGGTTATGAGTGGTTTACAGGTAATGAGGTGAGCTTTACTCACACAACGTTTAATGAGGTGAGTTTACCACAATGCGATGGGTAGTTTACCAGTAGAGTGAGCTTTACCACACAGCGTTTTAATGAGGTGAGCTTTACCACACAATGTTTCGATGAGGTGAGCTTTACCACACAATGTTTCGATGAGGTGAGCTTTACCACACAACGTTTTAATGAGGTGAGCTTTACCACACAACGTTTTAATGAGGTGAGCTTTACCACACAAGTTTCATGATAGCTTTACCACACAGGTTTGCTGAGGTGAGCTTTACCACACGTTTTAATGAGTGAGTTTACCACACAACGTTTTAATGAGGTGAGTTTACCACACATGTTTCGATGAGGTGAGCTTTACCAACAGTGTTTCGCTGAGGTGAGCTTTACCACACAAGTCGTAGATGAGCTTTACCACACAATGTTTCGATGAGGTGAGCTTTACCACACAATGTTTATGAGGTGAGCTTTACCACACAATGTTTCGATGAGGTGAGCTTTACCACACAGTGTTTCGCTGAGGTGAGCTTTACCACACAATGTTTCGATGAGGTGAGCTTTACCACACAATCTTTCACTGAGGTGAGCTTTACCACACAATGTTTCACTGAGGTGAGCTTTACCACACAATGTTTCGATGAGGTGAGCTTTACCACACAATGTTTCGATGAGGTGAGCTTTACCACACAATGTTTCGATGAGGTGAGCTTTACCACACAATGTTTCGCTGAGGTGAGCTTTACCACACAATGTTTCGATGAGGTGAGCTTTACCACACAGCGTTTCGCTGAGGTGAGCTTTACCACACAATGTTTCGCTGAGGTGAGCTTTACCACAGCGTTTCGCTGAGGTGAGCTTTACCACAGCGTTTCGCTGAGGGGAGCTTTACCACAGCATGTTTCGCTGAGGTGAGCTTTACCACAGCGTTTCGCTGAGGTGAGCTTTACCACACAGTGTTTCGCTGGGGTGAGCTTTACCACAGTGTTTCGCTGGGGTGAGCTTTACCACACAGTGTTTCGCTGAGGTGAGCTTTACCACACAATGTTTCGCTGAGGTGAGCTTTACCACACATGTTTCGGGGTGAGCTTTACCACACATGTTTCGCTGAGGTGGCTTTACCACACAATGTTTCTGATGAGTGAGCTTTACCACAATCGTTTCGCTGAGGTGAGCTTTACCACACAATGTTTCGCTGAGGTGAGCTTTACCACACAGCGTTTCGCTGAGGTGAGCTTTACCACACAGTTTCGCTGAGGTGAGCTTTACCACATCGTTTCGCTGAGGTGAGCTTTACCACAGCGTTTCGCTGAGGTGAGCTTTACCACACAATGTTTCGCTGAGGTGAGCTTTACCACACAGCGTTTCGCTGAGGTGAGCTTTACCACACAATGTTTCGCTGAGGTGAGCTTTACCACATCGTTTCGCTGAGGTGAGCTTTACCACACAGTGTTTCGCTGGGGTGAGCTTTACCACACAGTGTTTCGCTGAGGTGAGCTTTACCACACATGTTTCGCTGGGTGAGCTTTACCACATGTTTCGCTGAGGTGAGCTTTACCACAGGTTTCGCTGAGGTGAGCTTTACCACACAGGTTTCGCTGGGTGAGCTTTACCAATAGTTTCGCTGAGGTGAGCTTTACCACATCGTTTCGCTGAGGTGAGCTTTACCACACAGTGTTTCGCTGAGGTGAGCTTTACCACATCGTTTCGCTGAGGTGAGCTTTACCACACAGCGTTTCGCTGAGGTGAGCTTTACCACACAGCGTTTCGCTGAGGTGAGCTTTACCACAAAATGTTTCGCTTAGGTGAGCTTTACCACACAGTGTTTCGCTGAGGTGAGCTTTACCACATCGTTTCGCTGAGGTGAGCTTTACCACAGCGTTTCGCTGAGGTGAGCTTTACCACACAGCGTTTCGCTGAGGTGAGCTTTACCACACATGTTTCGCTGGTGAGCTTTACCACACAGTGTTTCGCTGAGGTGAGCTTTACCACACAGTGTTTCGCTGAGGTGAGCTTTACCACACAGTTTCGCTGGGGTGAGCTTTACCACACAGTGTTTCGCTGAGGTGAGCTTTACCACATAGTTTCGCTGAGGTGAGCTTTACCACAGTGTTTCGCTGAGGTGAGCTTTACCACACAGCGTTTCGCTGAGGTGAGCTTTACCACAGCGTTTCGCTGAAGTGAGCTTTACCACACAGCGTTTCGCTGAAGTGAGCTTTACCACACAGCGTTTCGATGAGGTGAGCTTTACCACACAGCGTTTCGCTGAGGTGAGCTTTACCACACAGCGTTTCGATGAGGTGAGCTTTACCACTCAGCGTTTCGCTGAGGTGAGCTTTACCACAGCGTTTCGCTGAGTGAGCTTTGTCGCGTGGATCTTGGGAGAGATATATAGAGGTCAAAGATACTCCTTGTTGGAAGAGAGCTGAGGTAAGTGAAGAGGATCAGGCTGGTTATGGCGTCAGTAGATCATAGTAAGAGTCTGGGAGAAGCTGTAGGCACTTAAAGCAAAGTGATCTGTTATGTTGCCTCTCTCTCCCTGCCTCTCATACGCTAGGATGATGGGGGGGCGCTGCTCTGTTATGTTGCCTCTCTCCTGCTATACGCTAGGATGATGGGGGCGCTGCTATGTTATGTTGCCTCTCTCCTGCCTCCATACGCTAGATGATGGGCGCTGCTGTTATGTTGCCTCCTCCGCCTCATACGCTAGGATGATGGGGGGGCGCTGCTCTGTTATGTTGCCTCTCTCTCCCTGCCTCTCATACGCTTGGATGATGGGGGGCGCTGCTATGTTATGTTGCCTCTCTCTCCCTGCCTCTCATACGCTAGGATGATGGGGGGGCGCTGCTATGTTATGTTGCCTCTCCTGCTCTCATACGCTAGATGATGGGCGCTCTATGTTATGTTGCCTTCCGCCTAGGATGATGGGGGCGCTGCTATGTTATGTTGCCTCTCTCCCTGCCTCTCATACGCTAGGATGATGGGGGCGCTGCTATGTTATGTTGCCTCTCTCTCCCTGCCTCTCATACGCTAGGATGATGGGGGCGCTGCTCTGTTATGTTGCCTCTCTCTCCTGCCTCTCATACGCTAGGATGATGGGGGCGCTGCTCTGTTATGTTGCCTCTCCTCCCTGCCTCTCATACGCTAGGATGATGGGGGCGCTGCTATGTTATGTTGCCTCTCTCTCCTGCCTCTCATACGCTAGGATGATGGGGGGCGCTGCTCTGTTATGTTGCCCTCTCTCCCTGCCTCTCATACGCTAGGATGATGGGGGGCTGCTCTGTTATGTTGCCTCTCTCTCCCTGCCTCTCATACGCTCAGGATGATGGGGGCGCTGCTATGTTATGTTGCCTCTCTCTCCCTGCCTCTCATACGCTAGGATGATGGGGGCGCTGCTCTGTTATGTTGCCCTCTCTCCCTGCCTCTCATACGCTAGGATGATGGGGGCGCTGCTATGTTATGTTGCCTCTCTCCCTGCCTCTCATACACTAGGATGATGGGGGCGCTGCTCTGTTATGTTGCCTCTCTCTCTCGCCTCTCATACGCTAGGATGATGGGGGCGCTGCTATGTTATGTTGCCTTCTCTCCCTGCCTCTCATACGCTAGGATGATGGGGGGGGCGCTGCTATGTTATGTTGCCTCTCTCTCCCTGCCTCTCATACGCTAGGATGATGGGGGGGGGCGCTGCTCCCTGTAAACTCAACACGGCCAATGACAGTAAATAATAATAACAGTAATAATAAAGGTAGGGGATGGGAAGAGAGATAGATATTATGATAGCTAATGGCGTTATGTATTAATGAAGAGCACTGTTAGGGTGAAGCTGGTGGTTACTACCCGTCTTGTGGGATAATAGCTGACACCTGGCCAAGGAGGCGGTGGTCCTTGAAACCGTCAAGAGATTAACAGATATGTCCACGAAGTTGGGCAAGGGTACGTGCAGCAAGACCACCAACAATCTGAAGGAACTGCTCCTCTCTTCTATACTGCCTCCATAGGGAAGTTGAATTAGATAGAGTCTAAGTGATTTAGATAGAGAGACAGACTGTGAGAACTATTCCCCTAATAAGTGGTTAAGTTAGGCAAGTTGTAAGAACTACTCTCCTAATCTAAGTGGATGAATTAGAGAGTCTGTAAGAACACCATATTTTGCTCCCTGCCCTGACATTCAATTGTTGATATTATTACCCGTCCCACGCCGGGTATCAGCCACATGTGGAGGCAGAAGCTGCTGCTGCCTTGAGTGCGATCTAAAGCAAGTTTTTCCTGGGCTAAGTACGGTGTTACATGATAGGGAAAGTGACGGTCCTGGTGGGTCCTAGACAGGAACAACAAGCTGTACAAGGCTCAGCAGGACCTGGGCGTCTGACTCTTCTTTCCACGTGAATTATCTGTGAGGACAGAGCACATCCACGTCACCCATGGAATCCCTGTATTTGCTGCGTAGCTGACCACTGATCCTCCTTTTGCTTCAAAGACAATTTATCTAATTTCAATTGTGTTGTGGTTTTAGTATATGCCTTGCATGGATGCTTTATTTCTGTGCAAAGTATTGAATGACTTTTTGATCCCGACACTCACTAAATACTACACCTCCGCCTCGTCTCCCTCCACTTACCCTGTGCACCTTCCAACACTACCAACGCTGACATAAGTCTTCCCCGCCCTCGAAACCCCGCGCTTGAGTAGGCGCGTGTCTCGGGGGTGCACCGTCTCTGAATGATGTCCCACGTCTCACGTAGCCGTTCTAACTTTTTGCTCGTCTCAGCTATCCCCGCGGTCTCTGGAAGTGTGGACGGCCCCGTCCGGTCTGCCTGGAATTCCCGCGCTGAACCCCTCCGAAGTGGTCGGCGCGGTCTTGGTCCCCCTCCAGTTTTTGCCGTTTAATTTGTTGATTCCCCGCGGTCTCTGGAATGTGCGGCCCGTCCTGGAAGTGGGCGGCCCGCGGTCTCTGAAGTGGGTCGGCCCGCGGTCTCTGGAAGTGTGCGGCCCGCGGTCTCTGAAGTTGGCGGCGCGGTCTGGGTGTCGGCCGCGGTCTCTGAAGTGTGGTCGGCCCCGGTCTCTGAGTGTGGTCGGCCCGCGGTCTCTGGAAGGGGGCCTGGATCGGCCCGCGGTCTCTGAAGTGGCGGCCGCGGTCTCTGGAAGTTGGTGCCCGCGGTCTCTGGAAGTGTGGTCGGCCGCGGTCTCTGGAATGGTCGGCCGCGGTCTCGAAGGTGGTCGCCCGGTCTCTGGAAGTGTGGTCGGCCCGCGGTCTCTGGAAGTGGGCGGCCGGGCCGGTCTCTGAGGTGGTCGGCCCGCGGTCTCGGAAGTGTGGATCGCCGCGTCTCTGGAAGTGGCGGCCCGCGGTCCTGGAAGTGGTCGGCCCGCGGTCTCTGGAAGTGTGTCGGCCCGCGGTTCGGAAGTGGTCGGCCCGCGGCCGAGTGGCGCGTCTGGAAGTGTGGCGGCCCGCGGTCTCTGGAAGTGTGGTCGGCCGCGGTCTCTGGAAGTGTGGCGCCCGCGGTCTCTGGAAGTGTGGTCGGCCCGCGGTCTCTGGAAGTGTGGTCGGCCGCTTCTGGTTCCCTCTGGAAGTGTGGTCGGCCCGCGGTCTCTGGAAGTGTGGTTCGGCCGCGGTCTCTGGAAGTGTGGTCGGCCCCGTCGAGTTCTCTGGAAGTGTGGTCGGCCGTCGGTCTCTGGAGTGTGGTCGGCCCGCTGAGTGGCCGTCTCGGAAGTGGTCGGCCGCTCGGTTCCCTCTGGAAGTGTCGGCCTTCGGAGGCCCCGCGGTCTCTGAGGAAGTGTGGTCGGCCCGCGGTCTCGGAAGTTGGTCGGCCGCGGTTCTTCTGAAGTGTGGTCGGCCCGCGTCTCGGAAGTGTGGTCGGCCCGCGGTCTCTGGTGTGGTCGGCCCGCGGCCTGAAGGTGGTCGCCGCGTCTCTGGAAGTGTGGTCGGCCCGCGGTCTCTGGAAGTGGTCGGCCCGCGGTCTCTGAAGTGTGGTGGCCCGGGTCTCTGGAAGTGTGGTCGGCCCGCGGTCTCGGAAGTGTGGTCGGCCCGCGGTCTCGGAAGGTGGTCGGCCCGCGGTCTCTGGAAGTGTGGTCGGCCCGCGGTCTCTGGAAGTGGCGGCCGCGGTCTCTGGAAGTGTGGTCGGCCCGCGTCTCTGGAAGTGTGGTCGGCCCGCGGTCTCTGGAAGTGTGGTCGGCCCGCGGTCTCTGGAAGTGTGGTCGGCCCGCGGTCTCTGGAAGTGTGGTCGGCCCGCGGTCTCTGGAAGTGTGGTCGGCCCGCGGTCTCTGGAAGTGTGGTCGGCCCGCGGTCTCTGGAAGTGTGGTCGGCCCGCGGTCTCTGGAAGTGTGGTCGGCCCGCGGTCTCTGGAAGTGTGGTTTTCGGCCCGCGGTCTCTGGAAGTGTGGTCGGCCCGCGGTCTCTGGAAGTGTGGTCGGCCCGCGGTCTCTGGAAGTGTGGTCGGCCCGCGGTCTCTGGAAGTGTGGTCGGCCCGCGGTCTCTGGAAGTGTGGTCGGCCCGCGGTCTCTGGAAGTGGGGTCGGCCCGCGGTCTCTGGAAGTGTGGTCGGCCCGCGGTCTCTGGAAGTGTGGTCGGCCCGCGGTCTCTGGAAGTGTGGTCGGCCCGCGGTCTCTGGAAGTGTGGTCGGCCCGCGGTCTCTGGAAGTGTGGTCGGCCCGCGGTCTCTGGAAGTGTGGTCGGCCCGCGGTCTCTGGAAGTGTGGTCGGCCCGCGGTCTCTGGAAGTGTGGTCGGCCCGCGGTCTCTGGAAGTGTGGTCGGCCCGCGGTCTCTGGAAGTGTGGTCGGCCCGCGGTCTCTGGAAGTGTGGTCGGCCCGCGGTCTCTGGAAGTGTGGTCGGCCCGCGGTCTCTGGAAGTGTGGTCGGCCCGCGGTCTCTGGAAGTGTGGTCGGCCCGCGGTCTCTGGAAGTGTGGTCGGCCCGCGGTCTCTGGAAGTGGTGGTTCGGCCCGCGGTCTCTGGAAGTGTGGTCGGCCCGCGGTCTCTGGAAGTGTGGTCGGCCCGCGGTCTCTGGAAGTGTGGTCGGCCCGCGGTCTCTGGAAGTGTGGTCGGCCCGCGGTCTCTGGAAGTGTGGTCGGCCCGCGGTCTCTGGAAGGTGGTCGGCCCGCGGTCTCTGGAAGTGTGGTACGGCCCGCGGTCTCTGGAAGTGTGGTCGGCCCGCGGTCTCTGGAAGTGTGGTCGGCCCGCGGTCTCTGGAAGTGTGGTCGGCCCGCGGTCTCTGGAAGTGTGGTCGGCCCGCGGTCTCTGGAAGTGTGGTCGGCCCGCGGTCTCTGGAAGTGTGGTCGGCCCGCGGTCTCTGGAAGTGTGGTCGGCCCGCGGTCTCTGGAAGTGTGGTCGGCCCGCGGTCTCTGGAAGTGTGGTCGGCCCGCGGTCTCTGGAAGTGTGGTCGGCCCGCGGTATTGTAGCTCGTTGTGTTTTACAGACCTGCTTGTCTTATGCAATGTCACCATTCTTTTATTCTTATCCTGAAGTGCTATTTAGAGAGACTTTGAGGTTGTGGAAACCCGAGGAGGGGCAGACAGCAACAGCTTCTTGGACTCCTGTCCATCTCTGCAGGGACTCGTGGGCAGTGTCTTTGCAGATGAGTTACAAAACAGCAGTCGCTGTCATGGTGAAGTAGAGACGCCATGTTTTGTACGGTACTCCTCATAGCAACCTCTTCTAACCTACCCAGTTTTGATCCCTTGATAACAGTGCTCTTCCTTAAGTGTTGTTCACTGTTATACGTGTAGATAGTATACTGTTGTTCACTGTTATACGTGTAGATAGTATACTGTTGTTCACTGTTATACGTGTAGATAGTATACTGTTGTTCACTGTTATACGTGTAGATAGTATACTGTTGTTCACTGTTATACGTGTAGATAGTATACTGTTGTTCACTGTTATACGTGTAGATAGTATACTGTTGTTCACTGTTATATGTGTAGATAGTATACTGTTGTTCACTGTTATACGTGTAGATAGTATACTGTTGTTCACTGTTATACGTGTAGATAGTATACTGTTGTTCACTGTTATACGTGTAGATATTATACTGGTGTTCACTGTTATACGTGTAGATAGTATACTGTTGTTCACTGTTATACGTGTAGATAGTATGCTTTCTACTGTTGTTCACCTGTAGATAGTATGCTTCCTACTGTTGTTCACCTGTAGATAGTATGCTTTCTACTGTTGTTCACCTGTAGATAGTATGCTTCCTACTGTTGTTCACCTGTAGATAGTATGCTTCCTACTGTTGTTCTCCTGTAGATAGTATGCTTCCTAGAGTTGTTCACTGTTATACTGGTAGACAGTATGCTTCCTATTCTGGACCTATAAGGACCGTGGTTCGATCCCCGGTACGGGTGGAAACATTAGGACATGTTTCCTTAAGACACCTTCTGTCTATGTTCACCCATCAGTAAAATAGGTACCTAGGTGTTAGTCGACTGGTGTGGGTCGCATCCTGGGGACAAAATTTACCTAATTTACCCGAAATGCTCTGCATAACAAGTGGCTTTCTATATAGTAGTATGTCATTGATGTCAGCTATGGTCTGTATAAGTTGCATCGTGTACTTGTAGAAGCAGAGATTATTATTATAGGTCTAATCAGGTAGATGGGGACAACCTATAATTCTTTACTCTGTATAATTCTGCTTTATATAATTCTATAAATCGTGCGGGGGAAAAAGAAAACTAATTTTGGTAGGCTTAGCGAGAAGCCTAAATGAAATTGTTTTTGTGATTATAATTCGCGATTTTCCCTGGTATTATATACACCAATTATATTTAACCCCCTCGTGTGTGTGTGTGTGATTGTCTGTCTGTTGGTGAACTTAAGCAATGTTATTCAGTCCTCTCTCTCTCTCTCTCTCTCTCTCTCTCTCTCTCTCTCTCTCTCTCTCTCTCTCTCTCTCTCTCTCTCTCTCTCTCTCTCTCTCTCTCTCTCTCTCTCTCTCTCTCTCTCTCTCTCTCTCTCTGTCTGTCTGTCTGTCTGTCTGTCTGTCTGTCTGTCTGTCTGTCTGCTCTCTCTCTATCTGTCTGTCTGTCTGTCTGTCTCTCTTCTCTCTCTCTCTCTCTCTCTCTCTCTCTCTCTCTCTCTCTCTCTCTCACTCTCACACATTCTCTGATTCTTCCTCTAATTCTCTTCCATTCTTTCTCACTTGTTTTGAAAATGTGTAAAAGAGAGAGAGAGTATACTGTTTTCCGGTGCCATTTAAGAGGGGTGTAGTGTTGAAGGATGATCTTCTGGATAAGAGGTTATCAATGCTGGAGGTGTCTTGAGAGCGTCAGTGATCCACAGTAGTGTTGTCTGAGGCGACACTACACCACTCGCAACTCAAGGGTATCCAGGCCACTCTCGCAGGAGATACCCTGGAGGGATATCCTGGAGGGATACCCCTGGAGGAATACCTCTGCAGGGATACCCCTGGAACAATACACAAAACGGAAAAATATATTAAAAATAATCTCTATTTCTACAAGTACATGATACAACTTATACATACCATAGCTGACGCCCATGACATACTGTTATATGGAAAGCCCCTTGTTAGGCACAACATTTCGGACAAATTATCCTGGAAACGTTTCTCCAGGATAAAGATAAGCAAATGTGGCACAAGTGTGTGATTTATCAGACCGTGTGTGAGAAATCCAGGTATGTGTTTTATTTTTAAGATTCTAAGATGAATTTTGTATATAGAATGGCTAACATTATAAGTTTTTAATTTCATTTATCTGAAGATTCTAAATTCTTCAGGGATCTCATAGTGAGATTCAATATATCCAAGGTGTGCTATATCCACGACCCTAACAGTCTGTACTCTTCACAGGATATATACACTGAGAGGTATACACATCTCCGCGTATATACACTGAGAGGTATACACATCTCAGCGTATATACACTGAGAGGTATACACATCTCAGCGTATATGCACTGAGATTTTAGTCCCTATTTTAGGTATTAAAGTTTTCTTGTCTGGTGGTGAAGAGGCTACGTGAAGCCTTACTGATCCTCGTGTAGTCGATAGGCTTGAAACCCCAATAACGAAGGTGTACTGCAGTATTTACTAGGCTCACGTACAGCAGTGCTTCACACCCTTCATCGTGGATGCCTTGATGCTAGTGAAGGGCTCTTGATCAAAGGAATTAGAGCTACCACTCACCTTCAGATCAAGCCTAATTACCTCTCATTTCCCCAGACATTTGAACCGTATGAGTTTAGTGTTTCCCGATAATAATAATAATCATAATAATGATTATTATTATAATCGTAATAATAAACATAATAATAACAATAACTATAATAATAATCGCAGTACTAATTATAATAATAATAATAATAATCGTAATAATAATAATCGTAATAATAATAATGTAATAATGATTGTGTTGGTTACAGTGAACCCGGCTATGTCTCGCCTCCTGGGGACTCACAGGATACTCAGTGCACTCATCATGACGCACTGTGCACTCTGTATACACCACAAGCCGTGAGTACCGTCACTCTACCTTCTGATGAATAAGAGACAACGTGCAACAGCTGGGTATCTATACCGACACGTTTCGCCCACCAGGGGGCAAATCAGTCTTAGTGCAGAAGCCTGAGAATGGACACTTGTATAGTGGATCCAGTGGAAGGAGTGGAATCACGCAGTAGTTGTAGACGGGGTTATATAGGGGCGGGGCCCACTAGTGGAAGTCATGTGTTACATACTGGTATCTAATGAGTCTTACTTTTCTTCTCAGCACTCTGTCTCTCTAATGAGTTAGACACATGTGCCTTACCTGGGTATACCTGGAGGATGGTCCGGGGTTCAACACCCCTGCGGCCCGGTCTATAACCAGGCCTCATAGCTTGATTTTAAAGACGTTTGGCCAACTAGAGCGTTTTTCAATTCTGTGTAGAAACAAGTGAGTAGTGGGGCACCTAGTGAAGCCGAGGGACTGATCACCTCATATTCTAGTGTGTCCAGAAATTAATTATCTCTTGTAATGCTTCCAAAATGAACCACTGGTTGGCGAAAACGTCTTCAAAATAAACATGGTCTGAACACATCGATTCCAGGATGAGGGACTGATGACCTCAAACTGCTACTCCTCCTCATCTTTCACGTTGCATTGGACTGAAGAAGCCACTGCTTTGTAAACCATATACTATTCACACTATTCTCTCGTCTGCCTGCTGATTAGGCGATACGTTTCTCTGGTAAAGATACCCAAGTGTAAGGTTAGGTAAGGTTTGTCAGGAAACAGGACAAGTGTTTCTTGACGCGAGTCTTAGTCACATGACCCGTCACTGGAGCTTTTGGTCATCTGACCGAGGCCTTCCACTGGCTTACCCCTCCACCCCTTTAAAAATTATGGTTATAATTATAACCATTTGATTTAATTTTTATCCAATATTATGATACCGTGGGCGAAACGTTTCGTAATGATACGGTGGGCGAAACATTTCATAATGATACGGTGGGCGAAACGTTTCGTAATGATAAGGTGGGCGAAACTTTTCGTAATGATAAGGTGGGCGAAACTTTTCGTAATGATACGGCGGGCGAAACGTTTCGTAACACGGTGGGCGAAACGTTTCGTAACACGGTGGGCGAAACTTTTCGTAACACAGTGGGCGAAACGTTTCGTAACACGGTGGGCGAAAAGTTTCGTAACACGGTGGGCGAAAAGTTTCGTAACACGGTGGGCGAAACGTTTCGTAACACGGTGGGCGAAACGTTTCGTAAGATACACCAAATCTTGTACATAAGTCTTATCTACTTGTCGGTATGGTATACCGGTATCATATTAACATCTTGTATCGTCCTAATGGGCGAAACGTCTCTGAAAATTAAGATAGCCAGGTGTTTCACACCTGTCTTATTCATCAACCTGTCGATATTATGTATCTTTGATCTAGCTAGTTGAAGGACCTGCCTAGCATGGGCCAGTTGGTCTGCAGCCCTCGTGCTGTGACCCCTACGGATTGAGCGCTCCCGCATGTCATATTAATTGCAGCATGATATGGTAGGCCTACCCTCCTCCCCTCCCCACGGCACCACCATGGAATGGCTACCATACATAAGAAAGGTGGAACACTGCAGCAGGCCTACTGGCCCATACTAGGCAAGTCCTTTTCAAACTCAAACCCACTAAAAAAAATATTGGCCCAACCCATTATCAATATTACTCTAGGAATAAGCTTCGGTAACCCTGTTGAAGCTTAGTTAAACTCCTATTAAAGCTTAGTTAAACCCCTATTACAGGATCCTAAGCATGGCAGTGTGTAGCTGTGTTCTGACCATCGCAGCCAACGGTACGGAGACCCTGTGGTACCGCACTGCGCCTATCAACTTCTACACTCTGTTCCCCGTTGCTATAGCAGGTGAGTGTTGCTTCCTGCTGCTGCTGTTGTTCCTGCACCTGCAGGTGGCAGGCACAGCGCAGGAGGAAGGCACAGCGCAGGCGGCAGTCATAGCGCAGGAGGAAGGCACAGCGTAGGTGGCAGGCACAACGCAGGAGGAAGGCACAGCGCAGGTGGCAGGCACAGCGCAGGAGGAAGGCACAACGCAGGTGGCAGTCATAGCGCAGGAGGAAGGCACAGCGCAGGTGGAAGGCACAGCGCAGGAGGAAGGCACAACGCAGGTGGCAGTCATAGCGCAGGAGGAAAGCACAGCGCAGGTGGCAGGCACAACGCAGGAGGAAGGCACAGCGCAGGTGGCAGGCACAGCGCAGGAGGAAGGCACAACGCAGGTGGCAGGCACAACGCAGGAGGAAGGCACAGCGCAGGTGGCAGGCACAACGCAGGAGGAAGGCACAACGCAGGTGGCAGGCACAACGCAGGTGGAAGGCACAGCGCAGGTGGCAGGCACAGCGCAGGAGGAAGGCACAGCGCAAGTGACAGGCACAGCGCAGGAGGAAGGCACAGCGCAGGTGGAAGGCACAGCGCAGGAGGAAGGCACAACGCAGGTGGCAGTCATAGCGCAGGAGGAAGGCACAGCGCAGGTGGCAGGCACAACGCAGGAGGAAGGCACAGCGTAGGTGGCAGGCACAACGCAGGAGGAAGGCACAGCGCAGGTGGCAGTCACAGTGCAGGTGGCAGGCACAACGCAGGAGGAAGGCACAGCGTAGGTGGCAGGCACAACGCAGGAGGAAGGCACAGCGCAGGTGGCAGGCACAGCGCAGGTGGCAGGCACAACGCAGGAGGAAGGCACAGCGCAGGTGGAAGGCACAGCGCAGGTGGCAGGCACAGCGCAGGAGGAAGGCACAGCGTAGGTGGCAGGCACAACGCAGGAGGAAGGCACAGCGCAGGTGGCAGGCACAGCGCAGGAGGAAGGCACAGCGCAGGTGGCAGGCACAACGCAGGAGGAAGGCACAGCGCAGGAGGAAGGCACAGCACAGGAGGAAGGCACAGCGCAGGTGGCAGGCACAGCGCAGGTGGAAGGCACAACGCAGGAGGAAGGCACAGCGCAGGTGGCAGGCACAACGCAGGAGGAAGGCACAGCGCAGGTGGAAGGCACAACGCAGGTGGCAGGCACAACGCAGGTGGAAGGCACAGCGCAGGTGGCAGGCACAGCGCAGGTGGCAGGCACAACGCAGGAGGAAGGCACAACGCAGGAGGAAGGCACAGCGTAGGTGGCAGGCACAACGCAGGAGGAAGGCACAGCGCAGGTGGCAGGCACAACGCAGGAGGAAGGCACAGCGCAGGTGGAAGGCACAACGCAGGTGGCAGGCACAACGCAGGTGGAAGGCACAGCGCAGGTGGCAGGCACAGCGAAGGTGGCAGGCACAGCGCAGGTGGCAGGCACAGCGCAGGTGGCAGGCACAGCGTAGGTGGCAGGCACAACGCAGGTGGAAGGCACAGCGCAGGTGGCAGGCACAGCGCAGGAGGAAGGCACAGCGCAGGTGGCAGGCACAACGCAGGAGGAAGGCACAGCGCAGGTGGAAGGCACAACGCAGGAGGAAGGCACAACGCAGGAGGAAGGCACAACGCAGGAGGAAGGCACAACGCAGGAGGAAGGCACAGCGTAGGTGGCAGGCACAACGCAGGAGGAAGGCACAGCGCAGGTGGCAGGCACAGCGCAGGTGGCAGGCACAGCGCAGGAGGAAGGCACAGCGCAGGTGGAAGGCACAACGCAGGAGGAAGGCACAGCGCAGGAGGAAGGCACAGCGCAGGTGGCAGGCACATCGCAGGTGGCAGGCACAGCGCAGGTGGCAGGCACAGCGCAGGTGGCAGGCACAGCGCAGGAGGAAGGCACAGCGCAGGAGGAAGGCACAGCGCAGGAGGAAGGCACAGCGCAGGAGGAAGGCACAGCGCAGGTGGCAGGCACAGCGCAGGAGGAAGGCACAGCGCAGGAGGAAGGCACAGCGCAGGAGGAAGGCACAGCGCAGGTGGCAGGCACAGCGCAGGTGGCAGGCACAGCGCAGGTGGCAGGCACAATGCAGGAGGAAGGCACAGCGCAGGTGGCAGTCATAGCGCAGGAGGAAGGCACATCGCAGGAGGAAGGCACATCGCAGGAGGAAGGCACAGCGTAGGTGGCAGGCACAACGCAGGAGGAAGGCACAGCGCAGGTGGAAGGCACAGCGCAGGTGGCAGGCACAGCGCAGTAGGAAGGCACAGCGCAGGAGGAAGGCACAGCGCAGGAGGAAGGCACAGCGCAGGTGGCAGGCACAGCGCAGGAGGAAGGCACATCGCAGGAGGAAGGCACAACGCAGGAGGAAGGCACAGCGCAGGAGGAAGGCACAGCGCAGGAGGAAGGCACAGCGCAGGAGGAAGGCACAACGCAGGAGGAAGGCACAGCGCAGGAGGAAGGCACAGCGCAGGAGGAAGGCACAGCGCAGGTGGCAGGCACAGCGCAGGAGGAAGGCACAACGCAGGAGGAAGGCACAGCGCAGGTGGCAGGCACAGCGCAGGTGGCAGGCACAATGCAGGAGGAAGGCACAACGCAGGAGGAAGGCACAGCGCAGGAGGAAGGCACAGCGCAGGTGGCAGTCATAGCGCAGGAGGAAGGCACATCGCAGGTGGCAGTCACAGCGCAGGTGGCAGGCACAGCGCAGGTGGCAGGCACAGCGCAGGTGGCAGGCACAGCGCAGGTGGCAGGCACAGCGCAGGTGGCAGGCACCCTACTTTCAGTAACAGATCCACGAAAAAAAAATCACAGGAAAAGTCATAACCTTAGCAAAAGTGACCTTGTTTCCAGTGACCTCCTTTCCTAGCCAAAATTATGACTTTTTCCTGTGATTTTTTCCCCCTGTGACTTTTTTCCCGGACATCTCATTAAGAGCCTCGCCGCAATCACGTTAAGTAACAGGCAAATGTATATTTCCGTGGCAAAGAGAGGCTCTCTTCAGAGGACAGAGGAAAGTAGCAGGAGAGGTGGAGGGTGATACACCGCTGGCTGTCTGTTTTTATTATTATATTCCATAGAGTGAAGAGGAGGGAGCAAGTATGATGATAAAGCAAGGAGTGAGGGTGGGTCTCGTTGACGTGCAAGAGGCGACTACATGATAACAAGAGAGAGAGGTAACAGCTCTTAGCTTGTAAATAAAGTTAGGAACCCTAAACCTAACCTTGTAAATCCCTGTGGTGAGAGAAGCAGGTGTAGATGTTGAGGAAATAGAATGAACATCACAAACAAATAAAAGCAACAGAATCCATGGGAAATAAAAGCAACAGAATCCATGGGAAATAAAAGGAACAGAATCCATAGGAAACAAAAGGGGCAGTAGAACCCGTGGAAAACAAAAGGGGCAGTAGAACCCGTGGAAAACAAAAGGAACAGTAAACCCGTGGGAAATAAAAAGAATAGTAGAACCCGTGGGAAATAAAAGGAACAGTAGAACCCGTGGGAAAGAAAAGATTAGATTTAGAATTCGCCACCGAAGTAGCTAATTTATTGTGCACCCCATGCCCATCCTGTGGACGGTAGTGCAAAGACATGGATACACAAAAGGCCTAGCAACTAGGACCCAAAAAGGTTAACAGGAGTACATCTGGATTTATATCTACAGTTCACTTATCTGTTACAAGCAAATTTAGGAACTTTACTTAATATATCTGGTATCTTATTTTCAGTAATAAGATTTCTTGACATGTCACATAGGTTATTATACTGTCTATATTCATCAACAAGTGGATAATTAAGCATACAGTGTTCAAGATAGTGACCATAGGGCTGGCCACATACTTTGCATTGATCATCATCTGTTAGAACTCCATCAAGACAAGGAAGTACATGACAACAGTAAGCAACTCCTTCTCTAAGGAGAACCTTGTATTTGTAGCGTAATTTAAAATCTTTGTAAAAACAGTGCATTACAGAGAGTCTTAGTGTTAAACAGTCAGCCGTTACTTCCGAAGATAATATTTGCTAGGTTACGAACTTGTAATTGTGCTAACGTTCCGCTAAAATTGGTTAATTTGTTGTATTTTAACCTAAATTAATATAAGTTTTTTCAGGTACATGACACGGGTTTAGATGTTTACAATCGTCTTACATAATAGCACATGTGTAAAACAACCACTGTCAAAAAAATTGAGAACTTCCAAGCGTTTTCGTGATTTCTCACATTATCAAGAGCTCTGAAGTTCTCTGTTTTTTTCACAGTGGTTGTTTTGTATATTGTGATATCACCTGTTAACTGTTATCTTATTGCATAAGAAGCACATGTGTAAATTAACGTATTTCCAGTGTGGTCCGCACGTAGAGAAATTAGCTAGCAACCTCATACTAGGAAAACAACGTTATGCCTTAATGCAGTAATTGGAAGTTGGTGCACGTGAATACGGTTTTCAAAGCTTTAATAGGGCCATTAAAACTTATTCCTTGGGTAACATTGATAATGGGTTGGGCATATATTTTTTTGTGGGTTTGGGTTTGACACAAACGTGCCAAGTAATGGGTTGATAGGCCTGCTGCGGTGTTCCTCCTTAACGTTTTATGTATGTGAGGCCATTACTCTGCAGCAGCAGACCCTGGCCGCCGCGGCCTCCTGGGACACCCAGCGGGAAGGCTTCCGGAGTGCAGAAATCCCCAGCAGGGAAAACAAAGCTGGATCCTGACCGCCTGAGGCACATAGTCGATACTGCAGGGTGACCTATTCAGGTGACCTATCTCAGGGGCAGCACACAGGCTGCAGGAACAGCCACTCTTGTAAAATGCAAATCAGAACTTTTAGTAAGAAGGAAAAGGTAGAAAGTCAGACGTCCTTATGTTCAGAGAGAGCAACACAGCAGAGGTAGCAAAGATAAAGTACATAATAGGCTGGGTTATGAGAACTTTTCAAATAAAGGAATACCATATCCAATAATAGTAGTTTTAAAAGCACTCGTGCTTTCATTGTAAATATTGTCGCAACGTCTGAAGTTGCCTCTCCGAAACTTCAGACGTTATTTGTGAACTTAGAATAATGCTGTGTGTTCATCTGTTTGTACAACAGGCAGCAGGTTGGCTAGTTGGGTTTAAAGCCTTTTGACTGAACAAGGGTCATCGAAGCTGCATTATCACCTGTTTACCACCAGTCAAGAATACTTTAATCCCTAAAACAGGGATTATACTAAACTCTCAGCATATATACACTGAGAAATGCACACCTCTGGGTGTATACACCTCTAGGTGTATACATCCTTAAGAGGCACGTAAGTTCCCCTGTCTTTTAATAACATGTTAATTTTTCCACTATAATCTACCTTGTCCATAATTACTATCGCATTTGCTTTGTCTGTTTCAAATCTAAGATTTGTTAAGTTACACCATAAATTAAGGAAAGATCCTGGACTTCACCTTACGAAACAGACAAAGCAAATGCGATAGTAATTATGGACAAGGTAGATTATAGTGGAAAAATAAACATGTTATAAGAAGACAGGGGAACTTACGTGCTTTTTAAAATATCAGACAAATAATGAGATCTTTTGCTACTCACCTACAGTCAATGAATCATTTACTGGATCTGCATCAAAGTGCTGAGTGTAGTCACCGGAATGGTGAAGACGGCGTCTCGTGTCATAGCTAGATTGCTAGCGCACTCACCTCACACACTGAGGTCCGTGGTTCGATCCCAGGTACTGGTGGGAACATTCGAGCGTGTTTCCTTAAGACACCTGTCCCTGTTCACCTAGCACTAAGTAGGTACCTGGGTGTTAGTCGACTGGTGTGGGTCGCATCTTGGAAACAAAATTGACCTAATTTGCCCGAAATGCACTGCATAACCAGGGACTTTCTATACAGTATGTCGCTGATGTCAGCTATGGTCTGTATAAGTTGTATCAGGTAGTTGTAGAAATAATGGTTGTTATTATTATTTATTATTAGAAATGATATGGTAATATAAACAAGATGTTGAAAGATACTTCGTAACATTTATTAAATGAAACGTTTCGGACGTTTAGAACTGAAGAAACCATTCGTGGGGAAACGTTTCGTAAAATAAATGTCCTGAACTGTACATAAGTGCATTTTACCACGATATATATATAATGTTGAGAGTGTTTTATGACTTATGCAGACCAGTGAAGGCAACCCAGGTTTATTTTCCATAACCATGACAATGTTTTGATCTGTGATGCGTCCAAAATACACAGACTGAAAAGTTGTGTCAGTGTTCCAAGCCAAGTGTTAATGATCTGAAACCTCCCTCCACTGCTCAGGATAAAGTGGTGTGGTTGATCCACCACTAGTGTAGCCACACCACAGGTGTGGTTGATCCAGCACTACTGTAGCCACACCACAGGTGTGGTTGATCCACCACTAGTGTAGCCACACCACAGGTGTGGTTGATCCAGCACTACTGTAGCCACACCACAGGTGTGGTTGATCCAGCACTACTGTAGCCACACCACAGGTGTGGTTGATCCAGCACTACTGTAGCCACACCACAGGTGTGGTTGATCCAGCACTAGTGTAGCCACACCACAGGTGTGGTCGATCCAGCACTAGTGTAGCCACACTACAGGTGTGGTCGATCCAGCACTAGTGTAGCCACACTACAGGTGTGGTCGATCCAGCACTAGTGTAGCCACACCACAGGTGTGGTCGATCCAGCACTAGTGTAGCCACACCACTACAGGTGTGGTCGATCCAGCACTACTCTAGCCACACCACAGGTGTGGTCGATCCAACACTAGTGTAGTCACACTACAGGTGTGGTCGATCCAGCACTACTCTAGCCACACCACCACCACAAGTGTGGTTGATCCACCACACCTGCAGTCACACCACCACGTGTAGTGGTGTGGCTGACCCGCCACACCTGCAGCCACTCTACACGTGTAGTGGTGTGGCCGACCCGCCACACCTGCAGCCACACCACCACACGTGTAATGGTGTGGCTGACCCGCCACACCTGCAGCCACACCACCACACGTGTAGTGGTGTGGCCGACCCGCCACACCTCCAGCCACACCACCACACGTGTAGTGGTGTGGCTGACCCGCCACACCTGCAGCCACACCACCACACGGCAATCTTTCCAGTTTATATCAGGTGTGGCTGACCAGCCACACCTGCAGCCACACCTTCGTATTTATCACAGCCTCTCAGGAGACTTTCAGGTCAATACAGCTGCCAGAAATCTGGTGGGGCGGTGCCTCCTACTGCTGTTGCAGCTGCTGCTCCTCTTGCTACTGCTGTTGCAGCTGCTGCTCCTCCTCTTGCAGCTGCTGCTTCTGCTACTGCTGTTGCTCCTCCTGCTACTGCTGTTGCTCCTCCTCCTGCTACTGCTGTTGCTCCTCCTCCTGCTACTGCTGTTGCCTCCTCCTGCTACTGCTGTTGCTCCTCCTCCTGCTACTGCTGTTGCCCTCCTCCTGCTACTGCTGTTGCTCCTCCTCATGTTACTGCTGTTCCTCCTCCTCCTGCTACTGCTGTTGCTCCTCCTGCTACTGCTGTAGCTCCTCCTGCTACTGTTGTTGCAGCTGCTGCTCGTCCTGCTACTGCTGTTGCAGCTGCTCCTCCTCCTGCTACTGTTGTTGCAGCTGCTGCTCGTCCTGCTACTGCTGTTGCAGCTGCTGCTCCTCTTGCTACTGTTGTTGCAGCTGCTCCTCCTCCTGCTACTGCTGTTGCAGCTGCTGCTTCTTCTGCTACTGCTGTTGCAGCTGATGCTCGTCCTGCTACTGCTGTTGCAGCTGCTGCTCGTCCTGCTACTGCTGTTGCTCCTCCTCCTGCTACTGTTGTTGCAGCTGCTGCTCGTCCTGCTACTGCTGTTGCAGCTGCTGCTCCTCCTGCTACTGTTGTTGCAGCTGCTCCTCCTCCTGCTACTGCTGTTGCAGCTGCTGCTTCTTCTGCTACTGCTGTTGCAGCTGATGCTCGTCCTGCTACTGCTGTTGCAGCTGCTGCTCGTCCTGTTACTGCGTTGAGTGTGCTCGTCCTCTACTGTGTTGCTCTCCTCACTGTTGTTGCAGCTGCTGCTCGTCCTGCTACTGCTGTTGCAGCTGCTGCTCCTCCTGCTACTGTTGTTGCAGCTGCTCCTCCTCCTGCTACTGCTGTTGCAGCTGCTGCTTCTTCTGCTACTGCTGTTGCAGCTGATGCTCGTCTTGCTACTGCTGTTGCAGCTGCTGCTCGTCCTGCTACTGCTGTTGCTCCTTCTCCTGCTACTGTTGTTGCAGCTGCTGCTCGTCCTGCTACTGCTGTTGCAGCTGCTGCTCGTCCTGCTACTGCTGTTGCTCCTCCTCCTGCTACTGTTGTTGCAGCTGCTGCTCGTCCTGCTACTGCTGTTGCAGCTGCTGCTCCTCCTGCTACTGTTGTTGCAGCTGCTCCTCCTGCTACTGCTGTTGCAGCTGCTGCTCGTCCTGCTACTGCTGTTGCAGCTGCTGCTCCTGCTACTGTTGTTGCAGCTGCTCCTCCTCCTGCTACTGTTGTTGCAGCTGATACTCGTCCTGCTACTGCTGTTGCAGCTGCTGCTCGTCCTGCTACTGCTGTTGCTCCTCCTCCTGCTACTGTTGTTGCAGCTGCTGCTCGTCCTGCTACTGCTGTTGCAGCTGCTGCTCGTCCTGCTACTGCTGTTGCTCCTCCTCCTGCTACTGTTGTTGCAGCTGCTGCTCGTCCTGCTACTGCTGTTGCAGCTGCTGCTCGTCCTGCTACTGTTGTTGCAGCTGCTTTTCCTGCTACTGCTGTTGCTCCTCCTCCTGCTACTGTTGTTGCAGCTGCTGCTCGTCCTGCTACTGCTGTTGCAGCTGCTGCTCGTCCTGCTACTGCTGTTGCTCCTCCTCCTGCTACTGTTGTTGCAGCTGCTGCTCGTCCTGCTACTGCTGTTGCAGCTGCTGCTCGTCCTGCTACTGTTGTTGCAGCTGCTCCTCCTCCTGCTACTGTTGTTGCAGCTGCTGCTCGTCCTGCTACTGCTGTTGCAGCTGCTGCTCCTCCTGCTACTGTTGTTGCAGCTGCTGCTCCTCCTGCTACTGCTGTTGCAGCTGCTGCTCCTCATGCTACTGCTGTTGCAGCTGCTGCTCCTCCTGCTACTGTTGTTGCAGCTGCTCCTCCTCCTGCTACTGTTGTTGCAGCTGCTGCTCGTCCTGCTACTGTTGTTGCAGCTGCTGCTCCTCCTGCTACTGTTGTTGCAGCTGCTGCTCCTCTTGCTACTGTTGTTGCAGCTGCTCCTCCTCCTGCTACTGTTGTTGCAGCTGCTGCTCGTCCTTCTACTGTTGTTGCAGCTGATGCTCGTCCTGCTACTGTTGTTGCAGCTGATGCTCGTCCTGCTACTGTTGTTGCAGCTGATGCTCGTCCTGCTACTGTTGTTGCAGCTGATGCTCGTCCTGCTACTGTTGTTGCAGCTGATGCTCGTCCTGCTACTGTTGTTGCAGCTGATGCTCGTCCTGCTACTGTTGCAGCTGATGCTCGTCCTGCTACTGTTGTTGCAGCTGATGCTCGTCCTGCTACTGTTGTTGCAGCTGATGCTCGTCCTGCTACTGTTGTTGCAGCTGATGCTCGTCCTGCTACTGTTGTTGCAGCTGATGCTCGTCCTGCTACTGTTGTTGCAGCTGATGCTCGTCCTGCTACTGTTGTTGCAGCTGATGCTCGTCCTGCTACTGTTGTTGCAGCTGATGCTCGTCCTGCTACTGTTGTTGCAGCTGCTCCTCCTCCTGCTACTGTTGTTGCAGCTGCTCCTCCTCCTGCTACTGTTGTTGCAGCTGCTGCTCGTCCTTCTACTGTTGTTGCAGCTGCTCCTCCTGCTACTGTTGTTGCAGCTGCTCCTCCTGCTACTGTTGTTGCAGCTGCTGCTCCTGCTACTGTTGTTGCAGCTGCTCCTCCTGCTACTGTTGTCAGCTGCTCCTCCTCCTGCTACTCCTGCTACTGCTGCTGCTTCTTCATCTTTGTCGTCACCGTCTCTTCTTCTTCTTCTTCTTCTTCTTCTTCTTTCTTCTTCTTCTTCTTCTTCTTCTTCTTCTTCTTCTTCTTCTTCTTCTTCTTCTTCTTCTTTATTATTATTATTATTAAGTTTTCCTCAACGGCGTCTCCCGGTAAGGGTTGAATGACCCAAAGAAGAAAATACATACCCCATCATTCATTCAATCGCTGTCTTGCCAGAAGTGTGCTGACACCACAGTTCCGACAACGCTCTGACTACACCATCCCTCGCCCCTCCCCATCAGAGTGTAGGCACTGCCTTTCCCACCTCAAGGACTCAAGTCCGGCTAACCAGCTACTCTGTATCCCTCCAGAAATGTTACCCTGCTCACACTCCAAAAGCACATCTATTATAATCCGTTTGTCTCCATTCACTCCTATGTAACACGCTCAGACAAACCTGCTGGATGCTCAAGCCACTAACACTCAAAGCCTCATTTTCCCCCCTCTTTCTAACCGTTCCTGTCACGACCACTACCCCTCCTGTTTTCCCTCCTAGATTTATACCCCCTCTTCGTCACCCCATTCCTCTCGTTGCTCTTTACGTGCCAAAACCACCTCACCAACCCTTCCTCACCCCTCACAATTATACCCTTCTTGACGCTACGTCGCCTTCTAATAATAATAGTAATAATAATGAGAAATATTATTATTATTTCATGGGTGTTAGTCGACTGGTGTGGGTCGCATCCTGGTGGAGAAAATTAACCTAATTTGCCCGAAATGCTCTGCATAACAAGGGGCTTTCTGTATAGTAGTATGTCATTGATGTCAGCTAGGACTGTATACCTTGTATATATACTTGTAGAAATATTATTATTATTGAGGGAGAAAGGTAGTATAAGGAGGGAGAGAGAGAGAGAGCTATGGAGGAAGAGAAATAGAGCTATGAAGGGAGAGAGAGAGAGAGAGCTATGGAGGAAGAGAAATAGAGCTATGGAGGGAGAGAGAGAGAGAGAGCTATGGAGGAAGAGAAATAGAGCTATGGAGGGAGAGAGAGAGCTAGGAAGTGTGGAAGATCTTAATTACTGTGTGTTGTCACTTCATCTCCCTCACGAAGCCTAGACGCTCTGGGTACAGTGTTGCAACCCACTAGACACTCTGGGTACAGTGTTGCAACCCACTAGACACTCTGGGTACAGTGTTGCAACCCACTAGACACTCTGGGTACAGTGTTGCAACCCACTAGACACTCTGGGTACAGTGTTGCAACCCACTAGACACTCTGGGTACAGTATTGCAACCCACTAGACACTCTGGGTACAGTGTTGCAACCCACTAGACACTCTGGGTACAGTGTTGCAACCACTAGACACTTCTGGGTACAGTGTTGCAACCCACTAGACATCTGGGTACAGTGTTGCAGCCACTAGCCTTTGCATTTACACTCCTGACACTGGGTACAGTGTGGCACTAGACACTCTGGGACAGGTTCACCACTAGACACTGGGTGCAGTGTTGCAACCCACTAGACACTGGGTACAGTGTTGCAATCCACTAGGCACTGGGTACAGTGTTGCAGCCCACTAGACACTCTGGGTACAGTGTTGCAACCCACTAGACACTGGGTACAGTGTTGCAACCCACTAGACACTGGGTACAGTGTTGCAACCCACTAGACACTCTGGGTACAGTGTTGCAACCCACTAGACACTGGGTACAGTGTTGCAACCCACTAGACACTCTGGGTACAGTGTTGCAACCCACTAGACACTCTGGGTACAGTGTTGCAACCCACTAGACACTCTGGGTACAGTGTTGCAACCCACTAGACACTGGGTACAGTGTTGCAACCCACTAGACACTCTGGGTACAGTGTTGCAACCCACTAGACACTCTGGGTACAGTGTTGCAACCCACTAGACACTTTGGGTACAGTGTTGCAACCCACTAGACACTTTGGGTACAGTGTTGCAACCCACTAGACACGTTGGGTACAGTGTTGCAACCCACTAGACACTTTGGGTACAGTGTTGCAACCCACTAGACACTCTGGGTACAGTGTTGCAACAGTGACTGGTGCTACATGCCTCCACCTCTCTCCCACTGTACCTCCACCTCTCTCCCACTGTACCTCCACCTCACTCCCACTGTACCTCCACCTCTCACTGTACCTCCACCTCACTCCCACTATACCTCCACCTCTCTCACTCTACCTCCATCTCTCTCCCACTGTACCTCCACCTCACTTCCACTGTACCAAAACCTCACTTCCACTGTACCTCCACCTCACTTCCACTGTACCAAAACCTCACTTCCACTGTACCTCCACCTCACTTCCACTGTACCTCCACCTTACTCACTGTGCCTCCACCACTTCCACTGTGCCTCCACCTCCTTCCACTGTATCCACCTCACTTCCACTGTGCCTCCACCTCACTTCCACTGTGCATCCACCTCACTTCCACTGTACCTCCACCTCCTTCCACTGTACCTCCACCTCACTTCCACTGTGCCTACCTCACTTCACTGTGCTTCCACCTCCTTCCACTGTCTTCCACCTCCTTCCACTGTACCTCCACCTCACTTCCACTGTCTTCCACCTCACTTCCACTGTCCTCCACCTCACTTCCACTGTACCTCCACCTCACTTCCACTGTACTTCCACCTCACTTCCACTGTACCTCCACCTCACTTCCACTGTACTTCCACGTCACTTCCACTG
>WNWK01021838.1:7500-33522 GCA_009830355.1 Cherax destructor | reverse complement strand
CAACACTTGCATAAACTTAATTACCTGTCAACACCTGAAGGTACATAAATTACCTGTCAACACCTGCAAGAAGCTAATTACCTGCCAACACCTGCAGGAACCTAATTACCTGCCAACACCTGCAGGAACCTAATTACCTGTCAACACTTACAGGAACCTAATTGCATGTCCACACCTACAGGAACCTAATTACCTGCGAACACCTGCAGGAACCTAATTACCTGTCAACACTTACAGGAACCTAATTGCATGTCCACACCTACAGGAACCTAATTACATGTTAACATCTGCAGGAACCTAAATTACCTGTCAACAACTACAGGGTCCTGATTACCTCTCAACATCTGTGCAAGTATATAGAATATAGCAATATGTTATAAGATAATTTAAGAGAAACGAGAGAGAGAGTAAACATATTAACAACACGAAAGCAGTCAACCTGCTCCAGGTTTTCTTTTTTCTTCAGCTGTGAAATGTAAACAAAGACTAGTGACGTCACTAGTGTTGCCATCAAGGTGTCTTCTATTTCTCTCTCCCAGCAGCCATTGTCTTACCTCAGATTTGTATATTTATATATGTATGTCGTGCCGAATAGGTAAAACTTCCTGGCAATCCCTTCGGGGTGCGGTCTCAATGTCCACAGTGGCTGTTGATTAACAAGCGAGTTGTATAATTCGCCCCAAAGGAGCGTATATCCAGTATTTTAGTATCATCTCCCGGGTATAGTTGTCTTGAGTAGGCTACTACATATGCTTAGTTATATTGTCCTCGTTCACAGGGAGTCACTTTGGTCACTTTGTTCATAACACATGAATGCGCTCCCCTTTACGGCGCTTCGCTAATACGGACATTTCAAATTATGACCAAAATTCGTTTATACGGCTCGCTCATTCGCTATTACGGCATTCTGTTTGTTTACATCTCTCCATTATATCTACCACGACACAAACTTTACACTTGATCGTGATTTGTGACATGTTCACGCTCTGATATCTGAATTGAACCTAGCTTGTCGCCCTGCCCAACGCCCACCAGTTCAACATTCGCACAAAAGAACTGCTGAGTTCAGCTTTATATCCCGTCCTTACTACACCTTGCAACAGCCGTTTAGCTGTGACTAGAAGTCATAATAGTCCCAACTTGTAGGACAAGTGAAGCGCTGGTTTTCACGTAATTTTCTTCCTATGGAACTCTAGCAAGGAGAGGAAGGTGTGCCTTGTGACGCTATGGAACTCTAGCAAGGAGAGGAAGGTGTGCCTTGTGACGCTATGGAACTCTAGCAAGGAGAGGAAGGTGTGCCTTGTGACGCTATGGAACTCTAGCAAGGAGGGAAGGTGTGCCTTGTGACGCTATGAAACTCTAGCAAGGAGAGGAAGGTGTGCCTTGTGACGCTATGGAACTCTAGCAAGAGAGGAAGGTGTGCCTTGTGACGCTATGAAACTCTAGCAAGGAGAGGAAGGTGTGCCTTGTGACGCTATGGAACTCTAGCAAGGAGAGGAAGGTGTGCCTTGTGACGCTATGGAACTCTAGCAAGGAGAGGAAGGTGTGCCTTGTGACGCTATGAAACTCTAGCAAGGAGAGGAAGGTGTGCCTTGTGACGCTATGGAACTCTAGCAAGGAGAGGAAGGTGTGCCTTGGCTATGGAACTCTAGCAGGAGAGGAAGGTGTGCCTTTGACGCTATGGAACTCTAGCAAGGAGAGGAAGGTGTGCCTTGTGACGCTATGGAACTCTAGCAAGGAGAGGAAGGTGTGCCTTGTGACGCTATGGAACTCTAGCAAGGAGAGGAAGGTGTGCCTTGTGACGCTATGGAACTCTAGCAAGGAGAGGAAGGTGTGCCTTGTGACGCTATGGAACTCTAGCAAGGAGAGGAAGGTGTGCCTTGTGAGCTATGGAACTCTAGCAAGGAGAGGAAGGTTGCCTTGTGACGCTATGGAACTCTAGCAAGGAGAGGAAGGTGTGCCTTGTGACGCTATGGAACTCTAGCAAGGAGAGGAAGGTGTGCCTGTGACGCTATGGAACTCTAGCAAAGAGAGGAAGGTGTGCCTTGTGAGCTATGGAACTCTAATAGCTATGGACTATATATATATATATATATATATATATATATATATATATATATATATATATATATATATATATATATATATATATATACCTAGATAATACTAGTAATAGTAATATAAATCACAATAGTAGTAATAATAATAATGACAGAGAGAGAGGAGTTACCAGGGACAGGGTTGTTGACACAAACCTCTCACAGCAAGACGGATTTACTACACGAACGTCAACATTAGCTCAGCTGCCGCTCACCAATCCGGATTCTCAGTCCTTCTCTGAGATTATATCTTAAACCACTGATAAAACTATTGACCACCATAGTCTATTGACCACCATAGTCTATTGACCACCATAGTCTATTAACCACCATAGTCTATTGACCATCATAGTCTATTGACCACCATAGTCTATTGACCACAATAGTCTATTGACCACAATAGTCTATTGACCACAATAGTCTATTGACCACCATAGTCTATTGACCACAATAGTCTATTGACTGGTCTATTCACCACCATAGTCTATTCACTACGATTATCTACTGACTATCATAGTCTATTGACTATGATCAACAGACCATCATTTGTATATAATGAATGAGAGAGTGTGAGAGAGTGAGAGAGAGAGAGAGAGTGAGAGGAGGAGGAGAAGAGATGAGAAATTAAAAATGACTTCAGATATGTTGAGTGTTTTTAATAATTATTTGACAGTTGACTGGCTACAATTATTCCATCAATGACGCTAGTTGAAGTACTGGTAGTAGTGGTAGTGGTGGTGGAAGTAGTGGTAGTGGTGGCGGTGGTGGTAGTGGTGATGGTAGATGTAGTGGTAGTAGTGGTAGTAGTTGAAGTAGTGGTGTAGTGGTAGTGGTGGTGGGAGTAGTGGTGTGTGTGGTGGTGGTGGTGGTAGTGGTGGTGGTGGTGGTGGTGGTAGTAGTGGTGAGTGAGTGGTAGTGGTGGTGGTGGTAGTGGTGAGGTGGTGGTAGTGGTGGTGGTAGTGGTGGGTGGAGTGGGTAGTGGTGGTGAGTGAGTGGTAGTAGTGGAGTGGTGGTGGTGTGTGGTAGTGGTGGTGGGGTGTGGTAGTGGAGTGGTGTGGTGAGTGGTAGTGGTGGGTAGTGGTAGTGGTGGTAGTAGTGGTGGTGGTAGTGTGGTGGTGGTAGTGGTGGTGGGTGGTAGGTGGTAGTGGTGGTGGTGGTGGTGGGGTGGTAGTAGTGGGTGGTAGTAGTGGTGTGGTGGGTGGTGGTAGTAGTGGTGGTGTAGTGAGTGGTGGTAGTAGTGTGGTGGTGGTGGTGGTAGTAGTGGTAGTAGTGGTTGTGGTAGTAGTGGTAGTGGTGGTGGTGGTAGTAGTGGTAGTGGTGGTAGTAGTGGTAGTGGTGGTAGTAGTGGTAGTGGTGGTGGTAGTGGTGGTGGTGGTGGTAGTAGTGGTGGTGGTGGTAGTAGTGGTAGTGGTAGTGGTGGTGGTAGTGGTGGTGGTAGTAGTGGTAGTGGTGGTAGTAGTGGTGATGGTGGTAGTGGTGGTAGTGGTGGTGGTTGTAGTAGTGGTAGTGGTGGTGGTAGTAGTGGTAGTGGTGGTGGTAGTGGTAGTGGTGGTGGTAGTGGTAGTAGTGGTAGTGGTGGTGGTGTTTACACAGTGTAACTACCAGACAAACAACGTAACAACAAACAAGGTTGATGAGCCAATTTTACCAATTTAAACAGAGTGTGAACTTCAGGAGTGTCAACAAAGACAGGGATATAATACCACCAAGGACGATAAAACAAACAAGGGCAACAGGGGGATATAATACCAGTCAACACAAGGGCAACAGGGGGATATAATACCAGTCAACACAAGGGCAACAGGGGGATATAATACCAGTCAACACAAGGGCAACAGGGGGATATAATACCAGTCAACACAAGGGACAGACAGGGATATAATACCAGTCAACACAGGGCCCGAACAGGGATATAATACCAGTCAACACAAGGGACTACTGACCCAGGAAAACAGGGGGATATAATACCAGTCAACACAAGGGACTACTGACCCAGGAAAACAGGGGGATATAATACCAGTCAACACAAGGGACTACTGACCCAGGAAAACAGGGGGGATATATACCAGTCAACACAGGGACTACTACCAGGAAAACAGGGGATATATCCAGTCAACACAAGGGACTACTGACCCAGGAAAACAGGGGGGATATAATACCAGTCAACACAAGGGACTACTCAACCAGGAAAACAGGGGGATATAATACCAGTCAACACAAGGGACTACTCACCCAGGAAAACAGGGGGATATAATACCAGTCAACACAAGGGACTACTCACCCAGGAAAACAGGGAATATAATACCAGTCAACACAAGGGACTACTCACCCAGGAAAACAGGGGGGATATAATACCAGTCAACACAAGGGACTACTCACCCAGGAAAACAGGGGGATATAATACCAGTCAACACAAGGGACTACTCACCCAGGAAAACAGGGGGGATATAATACCAGTCAACACAAGGGACTACTCACCCAGGAAGACAATGGGGAATATAATACCAGTCAACACAAGAAACTACTGATCCAGGAAGGCAGTGTGGGATATAATACCAGTCAACACAAGAAACTACTGACCCAGGAAGACAATGGGGAATATAATACCAGTCAACACAAGAAACTACTGACCCAGGAAGGCAGTGTGGGATATAATACCAGTCAACACAAGAAACTACTGACCCAGGAAGGCAGTGGGGGACATAATACCAGTCAACACAAGAAACTACTCACCCAGGAAAGCAGTGGGGGATATAATACCAGTCAACACAAGAAACTACTCACCCAGGAAGGTAGTGGGGGATATAATACCAGTCAACACAAGAAACTACTCACCCAGGAAGGTAGTGTGGGATATAATACCAGTCAACACAAGAAACTACTCACCCAGGAAGGCAGTGGGGGATATAATACCAGTCAACACAGGAAACTACTCACCCAGGAAGGCAGTGGGGGATATAATACCAGTCAACACAAGAAACTACTCACCCAGGAAGGTAGTGGGGGATATAATACCAGTCAACACAAGAAACTACTCACCCAGGAAGGTAGTGGGGGATATAATACCAGTCAACACAATAAACTACTCACCCAGGAAGGCAGTGTGGGATATAATACCAGTCAACACAAGGGACTACTCACCCAGGAAGGCAGTGGGGGATATAATACCAGTCCTCTTGGCCACAACAATGGCTATCCCAGACTCCAGGTAAGGTACGGTGAAGTCAACAGCACTCTCTCTCTCAGAATTAATCTTGAAGCTGCTAAGTGCCATGTCTGCTCTATGGTTCATCAGTGCTGCCACCAGTCCGTTCCACTTGTGTCCCTACAGTGGGTATGCGTGCCCAGTGGGCAGATTATACGTTAAGAGAGATTATGCAAGTTATAGGGGATATCTGACAGGTTGATCTAACATGGAGAGTGACATTATCTAGAAATTACTAGGAATTCTATCTACTGTTGTCCCTCGCTTCTGTACTAGAGTGAGGACATGCTAGATGCTGCAGTTCAGCTCATCACAGTGGTATATTATACTGCCAGGTGGTTTGTCAACACAACAGTAATTGTAGCAACACTGTTGTGTACACCACCTGCACACATAAACACATTCGGGGCCAGGAGCTATGAATCGATCTAATTCTCATGCCACAGAATCTAATCATAATACAGTGGAATCTAATTCTAATGCCATAGCATCTAATCCTAATACAGTGGAATCTAATTCTAATGCCATAGAATTTAAGCTTAGAACATTAGAATCTGTTACACAATAAAATATTTAACGTAATTTAATAAAACTTAGATTTAGCAAAATCTAGACTAAAATAGAATTAGAAGAAAAATAGTGAAATATAAAGAAAATTCAAGATAAATAACATATGGGACAATTTAATAGCAAATAGTGACAGTTTAATAACAAATAGTGACAGTTTAATAGCAAATAGTGGCAGTTTAATAGCAAATAGTGACAGTTTTATAGCAAATAGGGACAGTTTAATAGCAAATAGTGGCAGTTTAATAGCAAATAGTGGCAGTTTAATAGCAAATAGTGGCAGTTTAATAGCAAATAGTGGCAGTTTTATAGCAAATAGGGACAGTTTAATAGCAAATAGTAGCAGTTTAATAGCAAATAGTGGCAGTTTAATAGCAAATAGGGGTAGTTAAATAACAAATAAGCACAGTTTAATAGCAAATAGTGGCAGTTTAATAGCAAATAGTGGCAGTTTAATAGCAAATAGTGGCAGTTTAATAGCAAATAGTGGCAGTTTAATAGCAAATAGTGGCAGTTTAATAGCAAATAGTGGCAGTTTAAAAGCAAATAGTGGCAGTTTAATAGCAAATAGTGGCAGTTTAATAGCAAATAGTGGCAGTTTAATAGCAAATAGTGGCAGTTTAATAGCAAATAGGGACAGTTTAATAGCAAATAGTGGCAGTTTAATAGCAAATAGTGGCAGTTTAATAGCAAATAGTGGCAGTTTAATAGCAAATAGGGACAGTTTAATAGCAAATAGTGGCAGTTTAATAGCAAATAGTGGCAGTTTAATAGCAAATAGGGGTAGTTAAATAACAAATAAGGACAGTTTTATATCATATAGTGGCAGTTTAATAGCAAATAGGGACAGTTTAATAGCAAATAGTGGCAGTTTAATAGCAAATAGGGGTAGTTAAATAAAAAATAGGGACAGTTTAATAGCAAATAATGGTAGTTAAATAGCAAATTGGGGCAGTTATATATGAAATTGAAAGTTAAACAGCAAACAGGGGCAGTTATATAGCAAAATGAAAGAGTTAAATAGAAAACAGGGACATTTAAATAGCAAATAAGAAGTTAAACAGCTAACAGAAGGAAGACACAACGCCCATTAATAAGATAATAATAATAGTTTACCATGCATAATTACTTACACTCTCCGTTTTCTGTCATGGCAGAGAGAGAGAGATGAGAGATAGTGAGAATTAGAGATATCTTTATATTACATATACGGGGAAGCGCTAAACATGTAAGGGGGGAGGGTCATACACGTTGATTAAGAGATATTATTTTTTTTTTAAGATTTAAAAAAAATGTAAAAGTTATATATTTTATGGTGAGATTTGTTAGTTGAAGTTTGGAGTCTATCTGCTACACGAGGGTTAGGTTGTTGAGGTCAGTACAGGTCACTAGAGGTTACTAGAGGTCACTATACGTACTTGGAATATACCTGGAGGGTGATCCGGGGGTCAACGCCCCCACGGCCCGGTCTGTGACCAGGCCTCGTGGTGGGTCAAAACCTGATCAACCAGGCTGTTACTGCAGTTAGTCTGGTACTGACTTCAGGCATCTGCCCAGTTCCCTCATGAAGACAACCAGGTGTCTTGAAGACAGCCAGGTGTCTTGAAGACAGCCAGATGTCTTGAAGACAGCCAGGGGTCTTGAAGACAGCCAGGTGTCTTGAAGACAGCCAGGTGTCTTGAAGACAACCAGGTGTCTTGAAGACAGCCAAGGGTCTTGAAGTCAACCAGGGGTCTTGAAGACAACCAGGTGTCTTGAAGACAGCCAAGGGTCTTGAAGACAACCAGGGGTCTTGAAGACAACCAGGTGTCTTGAAGACAGCCAAGGGTCTTGAAGACAACCAGGTGTCTTGAAGACAGCCAGGTGTCTTGAAGACAGCCAGATGTCTTGAAGACAGCCAGGGGTCTTGAAGACAGCCAGGTGTCTTGAAGACAACCAGGGGTCTTGAATACAGCCAGGGGTCTTGAAGACAGCCATGGGTCTTGAAGACAGCCAAGGGTCTTGAAGACAACCAGGGGTCTTGAAGACAACCAGGGGTCTTGAAGACAACTAGAGGGGTCTTGAAGACAGCCAGGCGTCTAGAAGACAGCCAGGGGTTTATTGGTAATCCTTTCTTATGTATGCTGAGAGGCAGTTGAACAGTCTTGGGTCCCTAACATTTATTGTGTTGTCTCTTAGCGCTCTCGTGGCACCCCTGCTTTTCATTGGGGGAATGTTGCATCTCCTGCCGAGTCTTTTGCTCTCGTAGGGAGTGATTTTCGTGTGCAGATTTAGGACTAGTCCCTCTAGGATTTTCCAAATGTATATTATCATAAATCGTTCTCGCCTGCCTTCCAAGGAGTACAAGTCAAGGGACTTCAACAGTTCTCAGTAATTTAGGTGCTTTATTGTACTTATAGGTGCCGTGAAAGTTCTCTGTATATTCTCCAGGTCAGCAATTTCGCCTGCCTTGAAGGGGGTCCTTAGTGTACAGCAATATTCCAGCCTAAAGAGAACAAGCGATTTGAAGAGAATCATGGGCTTGGCATCCCTAGTTTTGAAGGTTCTCATTATCCATTCTATAATTTTCCTACCAGATGTAGTAGAGACATTGTTGTAATCTTTGAAAGTGAGATTCTCTGACATTATCACTCCCAGGTCCTTCACATTAGTTTTTCGCTCTATTGTGTGGTTGGAATTTGTTTTATACTCCGATACAGTTTTTGTAATTGAAATTTGTCTTCATTGAACTTTATATTGTTTTTTGGGGTCCATTTAAAGATTTGGTTAATGTCCGCCTGGAGATTTACAGTGTCCTCAATGGATGACACTGTCATGCAAATTCTGGTATCATCAGCAGAGTAGGACACGGTACTGTGACTTACATCTCTGTCTATATCAGATATGAGGGTGAGAAACAGGATGGGAGTGAGTACTATGCCTTGTGGAACACTGGGAGCCAGTACAGTACCTTGTGGAACACTGGGAGCCAGTAGTGTGCTTTGTGGAACACTGGGAGCCAGTACTGTACCTTGTGGAACACTGGGAGCCAGTACTGTGCCTTGTGGAACACTGGGAACCAGTACTGTACCTTGTGGAACACTGGGAGCCAGTACGGTACCTTGTGGAACACTGGGAGCCAGTACTGTACCTTGTGGAACACTGGGAGCCAGTACTGTACCTTGTGGAACACTGGGAGCCAGTACTGTACCTTGTGGAACACTGGGAGCCAGTACTGTACCTTGTGGAACACTGGGAGACAATACTGTGCCTTGTGGAACACTGGGAGCCAGTACTGTACCTTGTGGAACACTGGGAGCCACTACTGTACCTTGTGGAACACTGGGAGACAGTACTGTGCCTTGTGGAACACTGGGAGCCAGTACTGTACCTTGTGGAACACTGGGAGCCAGTACTGTACCTTGTGGAACACTGGGAGCCAGTACTGTACCTTGTGGAACACTGGGAGCCAGTACTGTACCTTGTGGAACACTGGGAGCCAGTACTGTGCCTTGTGGAACACTGGGAGCCAGTACTGTACCTTGTGGAACACTGGGAGCCAGTACTGTACCTTGTGGAACACTGGGAGACAGTACTGTGCCTTGTGGAACACTGGGTGCCAGTACTGTACCTTGTGGAGCACTGGGAGACAGTACTGTACCTTGTGGGACACTGGGAGACAGTACTGTACCTTGTGGAACACTGCGAGACAGAACTGTACCTTGTGGAACACTGGGAGCCAGTACTGTACCTTGTGGAACACTGGGAGCCAGTACTGTACCTTGTGGAACACTGGGAGCCAGTACTGTACCTTGTGGAACACTGGGAGCCAGTACTGTACCTTGTGGAACACTGGGAGCCAATACTGTACCTAGTGGAACACTGGGAGCCAGTACTGTACCTTGTGGAACACTGGGAGCCAATACTGTACCTAGTGGAACACTGGGAGCCAGTACTGTACCTAGTGGAACACTGGGAGCCAATACTGTACCTAGTGGAACACTGGGAGCCAGTACTGTACCTTGTGGAACACTGGGAGCCAATACTGTACCTAGTGGAACACTGGGAGCCAGTACTGTACCTAGTGGAACACTGGGAGCCAGTACTGTACCTTGTGGAACACTGGGAGCCAGTACTGTACCTTGTGGAACACTGGGAGCCAGTACTGTACCTTGTGGAACACTGGGAGCCAGTACTGTACCTAGTGGAACACTGGGAGCCAGTACTGTACCTTGTGGAACACTGGGAGCCAGTACTGTACCTTGTGGAACACTGGAAGCCAGTACTGTACCTAGTGGAACACTGGAAGCCAGTACTGTGCCTAGTGGAACACTGGGAGCCAGTACTGTACCTTGTGGAACACTGGGAGCCAGTACTGTACCTTGTGGAACACTGGGAGCCAGTACTGTACCTAGTGGAACACTGGGAGCCAGTACTGTACCTTGTGGAACACTGGGAGCCAGTACTGTACCTTGTGGAACACTGGGAGCCAGTACTGTACCTAGTGGAACACTGGGAGCCAATACTGTACCTATTGGAACACTGGGAGCCAGTACTGTACCTTGTGGAACACTGGGAGCCAGTACTGTACATTGTGGAACACTGGGAGCCAATACTGTACCTAGTGGAACACTGGGAGCCAGTACTGTACCTTGTGGAACACTGGGAGCCAGTACTGTACCTTGTGGAACACTGGGAGCCAGTACTGTACCTTGTGGAACACTGGGAGCCAGTACTGTACCTTGTGGAACACTGGGAGCCAGTACTGTACCTTGTGGAACACTGGGAGCCAGTACTGTACCTTGTGGAACACTGGGAGCCAGTACTGTACCTGTGGAACACTGGGAGCCAGTACTGTACCTAGTGGAACACTGGGAGCCAGTACTGTACCTTGTGGAACACTGGGAGCCAGTACTGTACCTAGTGGAACACTGGGAGCCAGTACTGTACCTTGTGGAACACTGGGAGCCAATACTGTACCTTGTGGAACACTGGGAGCCAGTACTGTACCTTGTGGAACACTGGGAGCCAGTACTGTACCTTGTGGAACACTGGGAGCCAGTACTGTACCTTGTGGAACAAGCTGTCCTTAATCGCTACTGATTTTACTCTGGTTTACTATTACTCTTTGTGTTCTATTTGTTAGGAAGTTATGGATCCATCTACCAACTTTCCCTGTTATTCCTTTATCATACATTTTGTGTTATTACACCATAGTCGCACTTGTCCAAGGCTTTTTCAAAGTCTGTGTATACTACATCTGCATTCTGTTTGTCCTCCAGTGCATCCAAGACCATGTCATAGTGGTCCAGTAGTTGTGAAAGGCAGGAACGACCATCCAAGACCATGTTATAATGGTCCAGTAGTTGTGAGAGGCAGGAGTGACTCATCCAAGACCATGTTATAATGGTCCAGTAGTTGTGAGAGGCAGGAGCGACTATCCAAGACCATGACGTAGTGGTCCACTAGTTGTGAGAGGCAGGAGTGACCATCCAAGACCATGTCATAGTGATCCAGTAGTTGTGAGAGGCAGGAGTGACCATCCAAGACCATGTCATAGTGATCCAGTAGTTGTGAGAGGCAGGAGTGACCATCCAAGACCATGTTATAGGGATCCAGTAGTTGTGAGAGGCAGGAGTGACCATCCAAGACCATGTCATAGTGATCCAGTAGTTGTGAGAGGCAGGAGTGACCATCCAAGACCATGTCATAGTGATCCAGTAGTTGTGAGAGGCAGGAGTGACCATCCAAGACTATGTCATAGTGGTCCAGTAGTTGTGAGAGGCAGGAGTGACCATCCAAGACCATGTCATAGTGGTCCAGTAGTTGTGAGAGGCAGGAGTGACCATCCAAGACCATGTCATAGTGGTCCAGTAGTTGTGAGAGGCAGGAGTGACCATCCAAGACCATGTCATAGTGGTTCAGTAGTTGTGAGAGGCAGGAGTGACCATCCAAGACCATGTCATAGTGGTCCAGTAGTTGTGAGAGGCAGGAGTGACCATCCAAGACCATGTCATAGTGGTCCAGTAGTTGTGAGAGGCAGGAGTGACCATCCAAGACCATGTCATAGTGGTTCAGTAGTTGTGAGAGGCAGGAGTGACCATCCAAGACCATGTCATAGTGGTCCAGTAGTCGGGAAAAGCTGTTCCTGGAAGTGCTGGAAAGTTGCATCCGGAGGTTTGTATACAACCACAATGACAAGGTTTGTATACAACCACAATGACAAGGTTTGTATACAACCACAATGACAAGGTTTTGGTTCTCGATCTTTACTGCCAAAACTTAAACCACATCATTTATGGTGTTTAGTAATTGCGAGCAAATGAGCGCCTCTGTGACGCACAGGTCAACCTTCCCTTGTTGCCTGTTCTTTCTATCGCATCTGAATAGGTTATAACCTTGGATCTATATTTCGTTGTCAAAGGGATCCTTTATGTGGGTCTCTGTGAGAGCTGCAAACATTGCATTCGACTCTATGAGCAGTCTCTTGATGAAAGCTATTTTGTTGTTTGTTGATGGCTTTAGACCCTGTATATTTGCAAATACAAATGTTGTCATATTGATGTTATGTAGGGGAGGCTTTGTTTGCTGGCACTAATATCTGTTGTTCTGGAGTGGAGGTCATGAATGTGCCTCCACTCCAGTAGTGATCCAAGGTGCTGCTGACTAGAGGTCAACAACTTACCTCCAGGGTCCTTCACTTACCGTTATCCATACGGAAGAAGTCATAAGAGGTCAGGACAGGTCACTAGAGGTGACTAGAGATTACTAGAGGTCAGTACAGGTCAGTAGACATCACTAGAGGTGACTAGAGATTACTAGAGGTCAGTACAGGTCTTTAGACATCAATAGAGGTGACCAGAGGTTACTAGAGGTCACTAAACTCACTAGAGGTTACTAGACATCACTAGAGATGACAAGAGATTACTAAAGGTCAGTATAGGTCAGTAGACATCACTAGAGATTACTAGAGGTCGGTACAAGTCATTAGACATCACTAGAGGTAATTATAGGTTACCAGAGGTCATTAAACATCACTAGAGGTCACTAAAGGTCAGTAGACATGACTAGAGGTGACCAGAGGTTACTAGAGGCCACTAAACATTACTGGAGGTTACTAGACATCACTAGAGGTTACCTGAGGTCACCGGAGGTCAGTAACTTACCTCCAGGGTGCCCCACTTGCCGTCCTCCACACGAAAGAGGTCGTATGAGAATCCTAGTTCGTCTGAGAACTTCTGCAGCATGTCTATACAGAAGCCAGAACAGCACTGGTAGTAGGTGCTGTTCTGCTGTGCTAGTGTCTGGTTCACCACGCTGTTAATAACAACAATAATAATAATAATAATAACAATAATAATAATAATAATAATAATAATAATATTATTATTATTATTTTCGCAAGTGGTTGCGATAACTTGCAAAAGTCTCAGCTGTTTAGCTCAGAGAGAGAGGAACAAAGAGAGAGCTAGCTTAATTAAACACATTTAACCCCCATAGACAAGACATTTACCATATTAAACTTGATTAACACTCTCAAAAAGTAACATATGCCTAAGTCAAAAGTTAATTTGCGACAGGCCTACGCAATGGGCCGCGTTACCTCCCGATGAATTACGGAAATTAAGGCTTCGACAAACGCCATTATTCCCAATTAAGGGCATTTACAAATTTCATCCAACCAATTTGTCTATTACACTCTGCAGATTATGTTAATAAGAGTGTTGGTCAGGTGAAAGTGTTGTGCAATAATAATAATAATAATAATAATAATAATAATAATAATAATAATAAATAATAATAATATTATTATTATTATTATTATTATTATTATTATTATTATTATTTTTATTATTATATATATCACAAACACTTACTACTCTGCCACTTAGGAAACACCTAACAACCCCCACTCAAGACTGATGCCCACTTGGGCACTTAATGTCACTCCAGCACTTTGGAGAACAACGACTGGCACTTACTTGGCCATCATAGCGTCAGTGGCCACCCTGCAGAGGATACCTCGGTTAGCGTTACACTGTCCTGTGACAGGGTCAGGAGACGCCAGACTGATGTATGGTGGCTCCTCCAGGAAGACGATCTGTAAACACAAGGAGGAACACTGTAAACACAAGCAGGAACACTGTAAACACAAGCAGAAACACTGTAAACACAAGCAGGAACACTGTAAACACAAGCAGGAACACTGTAAACACAAGCAGGAACACTGTAAACACAAGCAGGAACACTGTAAACACAAGCAGGAACACTGTAAACACAAGCAGGTACACTGTAAACACAAGCAGGAACACTGTAAACACAAGCAGGAACACTGTAAACACAAGCAGGTAACACTGTAAACACAAGCAGGAACACTGTAAACACAAGCAGGAACACTGTAAACACAAGCAGGAACACTGTAAACACAAGCAGGAACACTGTAAACACAAGCAGGAACACTGTAAACACAAGCAGAAACACTGTAAACACAAGCAGGAACACTGTAAACACAAGCAGGAACACTGTAAACAAGCAGGAACACTGTAAACACAAGCAGGAACACTGTAAACAAGCAGGAACACTGTAAACACAAGCAGGAACACTGTAAACACAAGCAGGAACACTGTAAACAAGCAGGAACACTGTAAACACAAGCAGGAACACTGTAAACACAAGCAGGAACACTGTAAACAAGCAGGAACACTATAAACACAAGCAGGAACACTGTAAACATAAGCAGGAACACTGTAAACATAAGCAGGAACACTGTAAACATAAGCAGGAACACTGTAAACACAAGCAGGAACACTGTAAACACAAGCAGGAACACTGTAAACAAGCAGGAACACTATAAACACAAGCAGGAACACTGTAAACATAAGCAGGAACACTGTAAACATAAGCAGGAACACTGTAAACATAAGCAGGAACACTGTAAACACAAGCAGGAACACTGTAAACACAAGCAGGAACACTGTAAACACAAGCAGGAACACTGTAAACATAAGCAGGAACACTGTAAACACAAGCAAGAACACTGTAAACACAAGCAGGAACACTGTAAACACAAGCAGGAACACTATAAACACAAGCAGGAACACTGTAAACATAAGCAGGAACACTGTAAACACAAGCAAGAACACTATAAACACAAGCAGGAACACTGTAAACATAAGCAGGAACACTGTAAACACAAGCAAGAACACTGTAAACACAAGCAAGAACACTGTAAACATAAGCAGGAACACTGTAAACACAAGCAGAAACACTGTAAACACAAGCAGGAACACTGTAAACACAAGCAAGAACACTGTAAACACAAGCAGGAACACTGTAAACATAAGCAGGAACACTGTAAACACAAGCAGAAACACTGTAAACACAAGCAGGAACACTGTAAACACAAGCAGAAACACTGTAAACACAAGCAGGAACACTGTAAACATAAGCAGGAACACTGTAAACATAAGCAGGAACACTGTAAACACAAGCAAGAACACTGTAAACACAAGCAGGAACACTGTAAACATAAGCAGGAACACTGTAAACACAAGCAGAAACACTGTAAACACAAGCAGGAACACTGTAAACACAAGCAAGAACACTGTAAACACAAGCAAGAACACTATAAACATAAGCAGGAACACTGTAAACACAAGCAGAAACACTGTAAACACAAGCAGGAACACTGTAAACATAAGCAGGAACACTGTAAACATAAGCAGGAACACTGTAAACACAAGCAGAAACACTGTAAACACAAGCAGGAACACTGTAAACACAAGCAGGAACACTGTAAACACAAGCAGGAACACTGTAAACACAAGCAGGAACACTGTAAACATAAGCAGGAACACTGTAAACACAAGCAGAAACACTGTAAACACAAGCAGGAACACTGTAAACACAAGCAGGAACACTATAAACACAAGCAGAAACACTGTAAACACAAGCAGGAACACTGTAAACACAAGAAGGAACACTATAAACACAAGCAGAAACACTGTAAACACAAGCAGGAACACTAGATGAGGAACATGGAGAAACACAAAATGAGGGAACAATAAGAAAGAAGAGCTGAAAAACAAGAAGAAACACAAACTAAGCAACACAACGTAAATCGATCAACTGGGAAACTAGTGTTGCAACGAAGCAAGGAGCAACAATAACCAGAAGATGGTATTGAAAGACCCGAAAATAAACAAGAAAATCAACTGAACAAATACTCTGACAAGATCAGCAGAAGGCCAAGAGAGAGAGAGAGAGAGAGAGAGAGAGAGAGAGAGAGAGAGAGAGAGAGGAGAGAGAGAGAGAGAGAGAAGAGAAGAGAGAGAAGTGAGAGAGAGAGGAGAGAGAGATGAGAGAGAGAGAGAGAGAGAGAGAGAGAGAGAGAGAGAGAGAGAGAGAGAGAGAGAGAGAGAGAGACAGTGAGAGAGAGAGTGAGAGAGAGAGAGAGAGAGAGAGAGAGAGAGAGAGAGAGAGAGAGAGAGAGAGAGAGAGAGTGAGAGAGAAGTATCAGCTTGGAAAACTCTCTGGAACGTCAATGATGACAGTATTGTGACTGAATGTTGTCGTTCTCACAATGGTTGTATATACACAGATATACACCTCTTAGTGTATATACACTAAGACATACACCTCTCAGTGTATATACACTAAGATATACACCTCTCAGTGTATGTACACTAAGACATACACCTCTCAGTGTATGTACACTAAGATATACACCTCTCAGTGTATGTACACTAAGATATACACCTCTCAGTGTATATACACTAAGATATACACCTCTCAGTGTATATACACTAAGATATACACCTCTCAGTGTATATACACTAAGATATACACCTCTCAGTGTATATACACTAAGATATACACCTCTCAGTGTATATACACTAAGATATACACCTCTCAGTGTATATACACTAAGATATACACCTCTCAGTGTATATACACTAAGATATACACCTCTCAGTGTATATACACTAAGATATACACCTCTCAGTGTATATACACTAAGATATACATCTCCAAATATATATACACTCTGAGATATACATATCTCAGTGTATATACACTGAGATGTATATACATTAAGCGACATAACACCTCTCAGAGTATATATATATACCCAGGGATACACATCACGGTGTGTATATCGTGTATAGGGCTTTGTAAAAAGTTGAAATTTGTATTAATGTGAGTTTAAACCAAAGTATTATAATTATTATGGTTACAGAGTGTGAGTGTCAGAGTGTGAGTGTCAGAGTGTGAGTGTCTAAGTCAGTGAGTGAGAGTGTAAGCACGTCAGGGTGTGTGCCATACTTACCAGGACAGGTAAGACGAGAGCTCCCAGGGGCTTTAAAAATTAATAACATGTACGTGATTTCTTATATGAGTGGCACTGTCCTTCAGCATGTGCTGGTGGCACCATGGCACCTGTGTAGTTGCAAACAGAGGTGCCAGGGGTCTTTACCCTGCTGTGTGTGGTACACTAGTAGTCAGGCCAGATGTGTTTACCTTTGACGACCAGTGGATTTTTCAGGTGGAGCTCTCTAAAATGAGGTAGTAGATAGAATTATACTCAAAACAATGATTCCGTCTATCATACAGCAGGCTAGAGCTACCTACCCTTATACTACAGCTACTACTACTGCTACCTATCTTCCACCTCACGTGATACCTATATACACACCCTCTGTGTCCCTGTGACGTTTATAAAGGTTTAACAAAGCTCCTGGAGGGCGAAACGTTGCCACAATAAAATGTCACATTAGTTGCACTTGTGTCACCTAAGAACATTGTAATCCTAAGTGTTCTTACACAATCCTGCAAAACTCTTCTCTCTGTCTCTCTCTCTAGAGTACATTCTGCTACCGAGTGGCAGCTCATGGACCGCCAATATTCCCAAGACTCACTTAGCTGGTGTAGTCTAGAAAACGCCATTAAACGAAATACCAGTTTTCAACACATGTTTCTTCTCTTCGGTTAACGAAAAGAAGATCATACCAAGAACCCATCCTTGTGGAACGCCTCCTGTCTGAACGAAGTCTAGTTTCTCTCTGTATATGAGAAGAAAAATGTACCGAGAAGGCATCCTTGTGGAACGCCTCCTGTCTGAACGAAGGCTGCTGAGAAGCTGTTATTGATTCAGAGGCTAGAGTGACCATCTCTCACGAAGGCTGTCAGAAAAAGGTGGAAGCTGGCCCGGGAGGTCCAAAGACTGGGCCCGAGATTAGACGTGAAATAGCCAAGCCGTGTCATAAGCTTTTTCAGAGTGGAGAAAAGACGGCCACCACAAACATAGCTTCGCCGAAGACGACGCCAAAGTACTTACGAACAAGTGGTTCTTGTAAACAAGGTATCAGACGTTAGACCATAATAATAATAATGATGGTTGATCTGTCAGTGTGAGGTACGTACCTTGACCAGTACGTAGCGTACGTACCTTGACCAGTACGTAGCGTACGTACCTTGACCAATACGTAGCGTACGTACCTTGACCAGTATGCAGCGTACGTACCTTGACCAGTACGTAGCGTAAGTATCTTGACCAGTATGTAGCGTACGTACCTTGACCAGTACGCAGCGTGCGTACTTTGACCAGTACGTAGCGTACGTACCTTGACCAGTACGCAGCGTACGTACCTTGACCAGTACGCAGCTTACGTACCTCGACCAGTACGCAGCGTACGTACCTTGACCAGTACGCAGCGTACGTACCTTGACCAGTACGCAGCATGCGTACTTTGACCAGTACGTAGCGTACGCACCTTGACCAGTACGCAGCGTACGTACCTTGACCAGTACGCAGCGTACGTACCTTGACCAGTACGCAGCGTACGTACCTTGACCAGTACGCAGCGTACGTACCTTGACCAATACGTAGCGTACGTACCTTGACCAGTATGCAGCGTACGTACCTTGACCAGTACGTAGCGTAAGTATCTTGACCAATACGTATCGTACGTACCTTGACCAGTATGCAGCGTACGTACCTTGACCAGTACGTAGCGTAAGTATCTTGACCAGTATGTAGCGTACGTACCTTGACCAGTACGCAGCGTGCGTACTTTGACCAGTACGTAGCGTACGTACCTTGACCAGTACGCAGCGTACGTACCTTGACCAGTACGCAGCTTACGTACCTCGACCAGTACGCAGCGTACGTACCTTGACCAGTACGCAGCATGCGTACCTTGACCAGAACGCAGCGTACGTACCTTGACCAGTACGTAAAGTACGTACCTTGACCAGTACGTAGCGTACGTACCTTGACCAGTACGTAGCGTACGTACCTTGATCAGTACGTAGCGTACGTACCTTGACCAGTACGCAGCGTACGTACCTTGACCAGTACGCAGCATGCGTACTTTGACCAGTACGTAGCGTACGCACCTTGACCAGTACGCAGCGTACGTACCTTGATCAGTACGTAGCGTACGTACCTTGACCAGTATGCAGCGTACGTACCTTGACCAGTACGTAGCGTACGTACCTTGACCAGTACGCAGCGTACGTACCTTGACCAGTACGCAGCGTACGTACCTTGACCAGTATATAGAATACGTACCTTGACCAGTACGCAGGGTCCTTACCTTGACCATTACGTAACGTACGTACCTTGATCAGTACGTAGCGTACGTACCTTGACCAGTATGCAGCGTACGTACCTTGACCAGTACGTAGCGTACGTACCTTGACCAGTATGTAGCCTACGTACCATGACCAATACGTAGGGTTCTTACCTTGATCAGTACGTAGCGTACGTGCCTTGACCAGTACGTGGGGTACTTACCTTGAGGTGGAACTTCTCAGGTACGCCCGGGGGAGGTACGTGCTGGTGTCCTGGCCAAACAATATCATTAATAGTGACTCCTTCAGGATCCCACGAGTTCCACGTACCAATCTGTGGGAGACAACATTCTGGTGAGCTGGGGTGTAGGATGAGGCATCCTGGGGTGAAGGATGGGTCATCCTGGGGTATATGGGATATCCTGGTGAGCTGGGGTGTAGGATGAGGCATCCTGGGGTGATGGATGGGTCATCCTGGGGTAATGGGATATCCTGGTGAGCTGGGGTGTAGGATGAGGGATTCTGGGGTGAAGGATGGGTCATCCTGGGGTGTAAGGGACATCCTAGTGAGCTGGGGTGTAGGATGAGGCATCCTGGGGTGTAAGGGACATCCTAGTGAGCTGGGGTGAAGGATGGGGCATTCTAGGGTGTATGGGACATCCTAGTGAGCTGGGGTGAAGGATGGGGCCTCCTAGGGTGTAAGGGACATCCTAGTGAGCTGGGGTGAAGGATGAGTGTTGAGAACCCTGAACCAGATAATTGGGTTGAGTGGTTGACGGGCCACTTGGGTACTGCACGTCCAGTATAAGTGGGCAGCAGTGCCCGGTGTGACCTGACCACAGTTAATGTCAGGGCAGAGAGCCTGGCAAGAGTATTAGTATTGTCCACGACTTGACTGAGGACCCTGGCTGATTATCTGAGCTGTGGATGGCATCTGTGATTGTCTTGCTTGTATCCCAGCATCTGTGATTGCCTTGCTTGTATCCCAGCATCTGTGATTGCCTTGCTTGTATCCCAGCATCTGTATTGCTTGCTTGTATCCCAGCATCTGTGATTGCCTTGCTTGTATCCCAGCATCTGTGATTGCCTTGCTTGTATCCCAGCATCTGTGATTGCCTTGCTTGTATCCCAGCATCTGTGATTGCCTTGCTTGTATCCCAGCATCTGTGATTGCCTTGCTTGTATCCCAGCATCTGTGATTGCCTTGCTTGTATCCCAGCATCTGTGATTGTCTTGCTTGTATCCCAGCATCTGTGATTGCCTTGCTTGTATCCCAGCATCTGTGATTGCCTTGCTTGTATCCCAGCATCTGTGATTGCCTTGCTTGTATCCCAGCATCTGTGATTGCCTTGCTTGTATCCCAGCATCTGTGATTGCCTTGCTTGTATCCAGCATCTGTGATTGCCTTGCTTGTATCCCAGCATCTGTGATTGCCTTGCTTGTATCCCAGCATCTGTGATTGCCTTGTTTTGTATCCACAGCATCTGTGATTGCCTTGCTTGTATCAGAGGGCGTTCAGCATCTGTGATTGCCTTGGGCTTGTATGCAGCATGTGTTGCCTTGACTGTATCCCAGCATCTGTGATTGCCTTGCTTGTATCCCAGCATCTGTGATTGCCCTTGTATCCCAGCATCTGTGATTGCCTTGCTTGTATCCCAGCATCTGTGATTGCCTTGCTTGTACCCAGCATCTGTGATTGCCTTGTTATCCCAGCATCTGTGATTGCTTTGCTTTATCCAGCATCTGTGATTGCCTTGCTTGTATCCCAGCATCTGTGATTGCCTTGCTTGTATCCCAGCATCTGTGATTGCCTTGCTTGTATCCCAGCATCTGTGATTGCCTTGCTTGTATCCCAGCATCTGTGATTGCCTTGCTTGTATCCCAGCATCTGTGATTGCCTTGCTTGTATCCCAGCATCTGTGATTGCCTTGTATCCCAGTCACTTGGTCATGTGACACTCTTCAAAGGGTAATTGACAGAGAAGGCGTTCATGGCACAGAGAAAAGGGTGTCTTATGAGAAGGCGTGTTATGACAAAGATAAAAGGGTGTCGTGTGACACGATAGAGAAGGAGTGTGGTGTGACACGGAGGGCGTGTCATGTGACACAGAGAAAATTGTCGTGTGACACTGTGAGAAGGTGTCGTAACACAGAGGCAAGGGTGTCTATGCAGACACGGAGAAGTAGGCGTGTCATGACGATAAGAAAGGTAGTGTCATATGACACGTTGTCGGTAGGGTCATGACTACGTGGGTTGTCACTGATAAGATGGTGTCTTGTGACACTGGTAAATTGTGTCACTGGTAAGATGTTGTGACACTGGTAAGATGTTGTGTCGTGTGACACTGGTAAGATGTTGTGTCGTGTGACACTGGTAAGATGCTGTGTCTTGTGACACTGGTAAGATGGTCTTGTGACACTGGTAAGAAGGTGTCTTGTGACACTGGTAAGGTGTCTTGTGACACTGGTAAGAAGGTGTCTTGTGACACTAGTAAGAAGGTGTCTTGTGACACTGGTAAGGTGTCTTGTGACACTGGTAAGGTGTCTTGTGACACTGGTAAGGTGTCTTGTGACACTGGTAAGGTGTCTTGTGACACTGGTAAGAAGGTGTCTTGTGACACTGGTAAGAAGGTGTCTTGTGACACTGGTAAGGTGTCTTGTGACACTGGTAGGAAGGTGTCTTGTGACACTAGTAAGAAGGGGTCTTGTGACACTGGTAAGGTGTCTTGTGACACTGGTAAGAAGGTGTCTTGTGACACTGGTAAGGTGTCTTGTGACACTGGTAAGGTGTCTTGTGACACTGGTAAGAAGGTGTCTTGTGACACTGGTAAGAAGGTGTCTTGTGACACTGGTAAGGTGTCTTGTGACACTGGTAAGGTGTCTTGTGACACTGGTAAGGTGTCTTGTGACACTGGTAAGGTGTCTTGTGACACTGGTAAGAAGGTGTCTTGTGACACTGGTAAGGTGTCTTGTGACACTGGTAAGGTGTCTTGTGACACTGGTAAGGTGTCTTGTGACACTGGTAAGAAGGTGTCTTGTGACACTGGCAAGGTGTCTTGTGACACTGGTAAGAAGGTGTCTTGTGACACTGGTAAGAAGGTGTCTTGTGACACTGGTAAGGTGTCTTGTGACACTGGTAAGAAGGTGTCTTGTGACACTAGTAAGAAGGTGTCTTGTGACACTGGTAAGGTGTCTTGTGACACTGGTAAGAAGGTGTCTTGTGACACTGGTAAGAAGGTGTCTTGTGACACTGGTAAGGTGTCTTGTGACACTGGTAAGGTGTCTTGTGACACTGGTAAGAAGGTGTCTTGTGACACTGGTAAGAAGGTGTCTTGTGACACTGGTAAGGTGTCTTGTGACACTGGTAAGGTGTCATGTGACACTGGTAAGGTGTCTTGTGACACTGGTAAGGTGTCTTGTGACACTGGTAAGGTGTCTTGTGACACTGGTAAGAAGGTGTCTTGTGACACTGGTAAGAAGGTGTCTTGTGACACTGGTAAGAAGGTGTCTTGTGACACTGGTAAGAAGGTGTCTTGTGACACTGGTAAGGTGTCTTGTGACACTGGTAAGAAGGTGTCTTGTGACACTAGTAAGAAGGTGTCTTGTGACACTGGTAAGGTGTCTTGTGACACTGGTAAGAAGGTGTCTTGTGACACTGGTAAGAAGGTGTCTTGTGACACTAGTAAGAAGGTGTCTTGTGACACTGGTAAGGTGTCTTGTGACACTGGTAAGAAGGTGTCTTGTGACACTGGTAAGAAGGTGTCTTGTGACACTGGTAAGGTGTCTCGTGACACTGGTAAGGTGTCTTGTGACACTGGTAAGAAGGTGTCTTGTGACACTGGTAAGGTGTCTTGTGACACTGGTAAGGTGTCTTGTGACACTGGTAAGAAGGTGTCTTGTGACACTGGTAAGAAGGTGTCTTGTGACACTGGTAAGGTGTCTTGTGACACTGGTAAGGTGTCTTGTGACACTGGTAAGAAGGTGTCTTGTGACACTGGTATCTCGTGTGTAATATTCGTGAGATTTAACAATTTATATTATCCTTTTAGCACAAAATATATTACTTATTGTACAAAGATCATACCTTTATTTTATTTGCTATTGTACAAAGATTGTACTATTTATATAGAATTTTAATAGTGAAAAAATATATATATTTACAAATTACATGTTTGTATTTTTATATACCCAGGACAAAAACCTTTATATTGTTATAGTATTGCAATGTTGGTTATGAGAGCAGTATTGCAATGTTGGTTGTGAGAGCAGTATTGCAATGTTGGTTATGATAGCAGTATTGCAATGTTGGTTATGATAGCAGTATTGCAATGTTGGTTATGATAGCAGTATTGCAATGTTGGTTATGATAGCAGTATTGCAATGTTGGTTATGATAGCAGTATTGCAATGTTGGTTATGATAGCAGTATTGCAATGTTGGTTATGAGAGCAGTATTGCAATGTTGGTTATGATAGCAGTATTGCAATGTTGGTTATGAGAGCAGTATTGCAATGTTGGTTATGAGAGCAGTATTGCAATGTTGGTTATGATAGCAGTATTGCAATGTTGGTTGTGATAGCAGTATTGCAATGTTGGTTATGATAGCAGTATTGCAATGTTGGTTATGATAGCAGTATTGCAATGTTGGTTATGATAGCAGTATTGCAATGTTGGTTATGATAGCAGTATTGCAATGTTGGTTGTGATAGCAGTATTGCAATGTTGGTTATGATAGCAGTATTGCAATGTTGGTTATGATAGCAGTATTGCAATGTTGGTTATGATAGCAGTATTGCAATGTTGGTTGTGATAGCAGTATTGCAATGTTGGTTGTGATAGCAGTATTGCAATGTTGGTTATGAGAGCAGTATTGCAATGTTGGTTATGATAGCAGTATTGCAATGTTGGTTATGATAGCAGTATTGCAATGTTGGTTATGAGAGCAGTATTGCAGTGTTGGTTATGAGAGCAGTATTGCAATGTTGGTTATGAGAGCAGTATTGCAATGTTGGTTATGAGAGCAGTATTGCAATGTTGGTTATGAGAGCAGTATTGCAGTGTTGGTTATGAGAGCAGTATTGCAATGTTGATTATGAGAGCAGTATTGCAATGTTGGTTATGAGAGCAGTATTGCAGTGTTGGTTATGAGAGCAGTATTGCAATGTTGATTATGAGAGCAGTATTGCAATGTTGGTTATGAGAGCAGTATTGCAATGTTGGTTATGAGAGCAGTATTGCAATGTTGGTTATGAGAGCAGTATTGCAATGTTTGTTATGAGAGCAGTATTGCAATGTTGGTTATGAGAGCAGTATTGCAATGTTGGTTATGATAGCAGTATTGCAATGTTGGTTGTGATAGCAGTATTGCAATGTTGGTTATGAGAGCAGTATTGCAATGTTGGTTATGAGAGCAGTATTGCAATGTTGATTATGAGAGCAGTATTGCAATGTTGGTTATGAGAGCAGTATTGCAATGTTGGTTATGAGAGCAGTATTCTTTAGACTAACAGGCAGAGTAATCGAGTTTGCCACTAGCTCTCTTAACTAATATTGTAATAATGAGGCATCCTGGGGTGAAGGAGGGGTCATCCTGGGGTGTATGGGACATCCTAGTGAGCTGGGGTGTAGGTTGAGGCATCCTGGGGTGAAGGAGGGGTCATCCTGGTGTGTATGGGACATCCTAGTGAGCTGGGGTGTAGGATGAGGCATCCTGGGGTGAATGAGGGATCATCCTGGGGTGTATGGGACATCCTAGTGAGCTGGGGTGTAGGATGAGGCATCCTGGGGTGAATGAGGGATCATCCTGGGGTGTATGGGACATCCTAGTGAGCTGGGGTGTAGGATGAGGCATTCTGGGGTGAATGAGGGGTCATCCTGGGGTGTATGGGACATCCTAGTGAGCTGGGGTGTAGGATGAGGCATCCTGGGGTGAATGAGGGATCATCCTGGGGTGTATGGGACATCCTAGTGAGCTGGGATGTAGGATGAGGCATCCTGGGGTGAAGGAGGGGTCATCCTGGGGTGTATGGGACATCCTAGTGAGCTGGGGTGTAGGTTGAGGCATCATGGAATGAAGGAGGGGTCATCCTGGGGTGAATGGGACATCCTAGTGAGCTGGGGTGTAGGATCAGTTATCCTATCAGTCAGGAAAGATAGATATTGTGTGTGTGTACTCACCTATCTGTGGTAGCAGGGGTTGAGTCACAGCTCCTGGTCCTAGTGTGTATGTTTCACAAACTGAGCCTCCCCCTCCATGACCCCTCCCCCCTCCCATTATCGTAATCAAGTCAAGGCACAAGAGGGGCGTAACCCTCACCAGGATCAACAAACCTGTTTTGTGGTTTCAATTTAATCTATGACCAGAACTGTTGATTAATATTACTCCAGTGACGCTGTTACTCCCTGGAGGAGGAGGTGGAGAGGAGGAGGAGGTGGAGGAGGTGGTGGAGGAGGGTGGAGGAGGTGAGGTGGAGGAGGAGGTGGAGGAGGAGGTGGAGGAGGAGGTGGAGGAGGAGGTAGGAGGTGGAGGGAGGTGGAGGAGGAGGTGGAGGAGGTGGAGGTGGAGGTGGAGGAGGAGGTGGAGGAGGTGGAGGAGGAGG
>WNWK01021838.1:0-2500 GCA_009830355.1 Cherax destructor | reverse complement strand
GCCTTGTTAAGGTCATTAACAACAGTGCCTTGTTAAGGTCATTAACAACAGTGCCTTGTTAAGGTCATTAACAACAGTGCCTTGTTAAAGTCATTAACAACAGTGCCTTAAGGTCAATAACAACAGTGCCTTGTTAAGGTCATTAACAACAGTGCCTTGTTAAAGTCATTAACAACAGTGCCTTGTTAAGGTCATTAACAACAGTGCCTTGTTAAGGTCATTAACAACAGCGCCTTGTTAAGGTCATTAACAACAGCGCCTTGTTAAGGTCATTAACAACAGTGCCTTGTTAAGGTCATTAACAACAGTGCCTTGTTAAAGTCATTAACAACAGTGCCTTGTTAAGGTCATTAACAACAGTGCCTTGTTAAGGTCATTACCAACAGTGCCTTGTTAAAGTCATTAACAACAGTGCCTTGTTAAAGTCATTAACAACAGTGCCTTGTTAAGGTCATTAACAACAGTGCCTTGTTAAGGTCATTAACAACAGTGCCTTGTTAAAGTCATTAACAACAGTGCCTTGTTAAGGTCATTAACAACAGTGCCATTTTAAGGTCATTAACACTAGTGCCTTGTTAAGGTCATTAACAACAGTGCCTTGTTAAGGTCATTAACACTAGTGCCTTGTTAAGGTCATTAACAACAGTGCCTTGTTAAGGTCATTAACACTAGTGCCTTGTTAAGGTCATTAACAACAGTGCCTTGCTAAGGTCATTAACACTAGTGCCTTGTTAAGGTTATAATAATAATAATTATTATAATAATAATCAGTAAAGAATAAGTTAGTTATGACTGAACATAAGTGAAAAATAACTCACATAATTTGCTGAATTATCCTCCCCACCTCTGGTAAATAATTGTGAAGGAAGGAGAGAGAGAGAGAGAGAGAGAGAGAGAGAGAGAGAGAGAGAGAGAGAGAGAGAGAGAGAGAGAGGAGTGAGAGAGAGGAGTGAGAGGTAGTCACCATTTCTCACCCCTGACAACACATTTCTCATTCTTAATGTGTCTTTCACTCACCCTTCCCCATTCCTTATCTCCCCTCCCTCCCATCTTTCCCCCTCCTCCTCCTCCTCCTTGTCAAGAAGCCAAAACATCATCCACTTCTCTTACTTTTATTTTCTCTCTCTCTGTCTCTCTCTCTTACTTTCTTTATTACCTTCCATTATTATTATTATTATTATTATTATTATTATTATTATTATTATTATTATTATTACAGTAGGAAAGGTTAAAGATGCAGGGTTGGAAGGGTGTGTGGTGTAGCCTGCCCGTCTTGTGGTGTACTATTTGTCTGGTGACCACCAGTGTGGACCAGGTGGAGGGGGGTCGAGGCAACTGGCCAGTCTTGACAACGTCCAAGAGTGTGGTGCGTACTCCACGTCTTAATACTACGACTGTTCTCTCTCTCTAGTGTGTGTGTGTGTTGTGTGTACTCACCTATTTGTGGTTGCAGGGGTCGAGTCATAGCTCCTGGCCCCGCCTCTTCACTGATTGCTACTAGGTCCTCTCTCTCCCTGCTCCAAGAGCTTTATCAAACCTAGTCTTAAAACTATGTATGGTTCCTGCCTCCACTACATCACTTTCTAGGCTATTCCACTTCCTGACAACTCTATGGCTGAAGAAATACTTCCTAACATCCCTTTGACTCATAGGAGTCTTCAACTTCCAACTGTGACCCCTTGTTTCTGTGTCCCCTCTCTGGAACATCTTCTCTCTGTCCACCTTATCTATTCCTCGCAGTATTTTATATGTCGTTATCATGTCTCCCCTAACCCTCCTGTCCTCTAGTGTCGTCAGGCCGATTTCCCTTAACCTTCTTCGTAGGACAATTCCCTTAGCTCTGGGACTAGTCTTGTTGCAAACCTTTGCACTTTCTCTAATTTCTTGACGTGCTTGACCAGGTGTGGGTTCCAAACTGGTGCTGCATACTCCAGTATGGGCCTGACGTATATGGTGTGTGTGTGTGTGTGTGTGTGTGTGTGTGTGTGTGTGTGTGTGTGTGTGTGTGTGTGTGTGTGTGTGTGTGTGTGTGTGTGTGTGTGTGTGTGTGCCCACGACAGCAACATACAGCTCCTGGCCCACCCTCAGCATCCTCCTGGGATGAACATCTCTGAGACAGCATCCCAGCTCTCCCAGAGGGAGCTCAACACTAAGCTCCATTAAGCACCAAGAAGGCCAATATTAATACGTTATAGACGTAATTAACGACGCTCATTAACCAGCCAATGATGGCACTCAAACAGCCGGGGATTTGGCGAGGTTTTTAACTTGGCGTTGTTTGTGAACGCTAATGTTAAATGCCGCTAAGTTAGTGGCTGTCAGTGTTGCCAGACACACATCACTTTATTTCTCTGTTGATTTTAGCGAAAGAAAATATTATATACTTTTTTTCTCTCTCGCTTTTGATACACGTGTGTTTGTGTGTGTGTGTGTTTGTGTGTGTGTGTGTGTGTGTTTGTGTGTTTGTGTGTGTGTGTTTGTGTGTTTGTGTGTGTGTGTT
>WNWK01021837.1:0-33523 GCA_009830355.1 Cherax destructor | reverse complement strand
CAGTCAAAATTATCTCTATTTCTTTAATATATCATCTATTCTATAAAATGAGACTAAGAAAACGAGAATACAAGCATAAATACCATACGAAAATAGACTGCAAAGTCGCTGTTTTAAACCAAAAACACGGTCAGAGTTTTTTTTTTCCTCATTATGCACTGTGTGGTGCAGGAATTTTTTTTATACTGCGCACACAGACCCATTCTATCACATCTAGGCCTAACAGCCTGTTTCTGCTTGATTTGAGGGCGCTAGAATTTAGGAGTACTAGTACGTCAATAACCACAGTGTGTAAAACGTACTTGTACGACCATAACCCCGAAAGTGTTAATAGTCAGTAGCCTGGCTAGGGAGGAAGCAGGGGCAGCAGTCGCTCTCTCTCAGTACATTTGGTGCCTATTTTGCCCTTATCTTACCTTCTGAATCCTTCCCAATTTCATTTTTTTTTTAACGACATACTGCGGCCCTTTCTTTACCTTCCCTTCTTGCCGATGGGTCCTCCTTTAATCCTGACTCTCTCATTGACTTTTTGACAGCAACTGACTTACTACACAAACTCTGAAGTTTATACCTCTAGCACTTTCCTCAGTCCCTTCTACCTCAATCTCTTGCTATACTCTATCCTTGCACTATCCGCTACCCTACTGCACTCCGTACCCTACTAATCATCCCTCTCACTCTTACAATCCATTCTCCCTGCATCCTGCACTACCCTGCAGCGCTGTATGACCCCTATGGTTTACCGCTTCTTATGATTATAATAATAATTTAATGATATACATAATCATTTTTTAATGATAGAACCTATTAATTGTCATGTTCTGAAATTTTAGAGTCTTGATAAAAATGCATAAAAATTACAAAACGAGTTACTACCATAAAATAAGCGATGTTTAAGGTATTAAGTGGCACTTTTTTTTTTATGTTTGCTCTCCCTGATATTAGAACCTGGCTATGCCACTCTTCAATGCTTACCTTAATATATTATGTCATCCCTAATTTTTTTCAAATTCTTTCTTCTATGTGGTGTTAAACTAGAGTGATATGTTTTGATTTCTGCCACAAAAATTAACATTATTTGCATTTTATACTCCATACATCATCCTTCTTATCAATACAAAATGAAATTAGACTCTAAAGCTTGAAATGTTTGGATAAATCTTAATATTTGGTCATCCCTCTAATTACCAAAGAAACTAAATATCATAGTGCATCTAAAATTATCCTTATTGTACACTTACAAAGAAACATTAAACCTCTATGGATCATTTACCACTGATAAATAAAAAAAATAAAAGCAATAGACAACTAATTTCATCAGTGATGTAAAATTATGGCACATGATGTAACATTATGGCACATGATGTAACATTATGGTATATTACTGTCCAACATGCCCAAAAGCTTAAAAGTACTTAGAGTATGCAAAAGCAAGAACTGCAGCAACAAGTCCCAAATAAAAGAGATGCCTGATGGAAAGTCCTTTTTCTATTTTGATGCTCTTGTAGTCTTTTGGCATGCTGTAAAAGAAATTCATTATGAAGTATAGCATAATGTAAAATTCTTCATTAATAACCCTTCAAGGAATTAATATAAGTAGAGTGGACCCCTTGATTTCGTCAATAATTCTTTTCAGAAGGCTGTTCGAGTGCCGTTACCGAACGAATTTGTTCCCATAAGGACGAATGTGAATTAGATTAGTCTGTTTCAGAACCCCAAAAATACACTTACAAAAGCACTTACAAAATTCGCTTACATAATTGTTTGAGTTGGGAGCTGTACGAAATCCGGGGGTCCACTGTATAATTAAAATTGACCAAGTCTTCTTAAAATTAATGAGGATAGTGAGGCTCAGGTTAGAGTGTGTAGGAGGGAGGGGAACTATTTCCCAGTAAAAGTGGGCCTTAGACAAGGATGTGTGATGTCACCGTGGTTGTTCAATATATTTATAGATGGGGTTGTAAGAGAAGTGAATGTGAGGGTCTTGGCAAGAGGTGTGGGGTTAAAAGATAAAGAATCAAATACAAAGTGGGAGTTGTCACAGTTGCTTTTTGCTAATGACACTGTGCTTTTGGGAGATTCTGAAGAGAAGTTGCAGAGGTTGGTGGATGAATTTGGTAGGGTGTGTAAAAGAAGAAAATTGAAAGTGAATATAGGAAAGAGTAAGGTGATGAGGATAACAAAAAGATTAGGTGACGAAAGATTGGATATCAGATTGGAGGGAGAGAGTATGGAGGTGAATGTATTAAGATATTTGGGAGTGGACATGTCAGCAGATGGGTCTATGAAGGATGAGGTGAATCATAGAATTGATGAGGAGAAAAGGGTGAGTGGAGCACTTCTGAGTCTGTGGAGACAAAGAACTTTGTCCATGGAAGTAAAGAGGGGAATGTATGAGAGTATAGTTATACCAACACTCTTGTATGGGTGTGAAGCATGGGTGATGAATGTTGCAATGAGGAGAAGGCTGGAGGCAGTGGAGATGTCATGGCTGAGGTCAATGTGTGGTGTGAATATAATGCAGAGAATTCGGAGTTTGGAAATTAGGAGGAGGTGTGGGATTACCAAAACTATTATCCAGAGAGCTGAGGAGGGGTTGTTGAGGTGGTTCGGACATGTAGAGAGAATGGAACGAGACAGAATGACTTCGAGAGTGTATAAATCTGTAGTGGAGGGAAGGCGGGGTAGGGGTCAGCCTAGGAAAGGCTGGAAGGAGGGGGTAAAGGAGGTTTTGTGTGCGAGGGGCTTGTATTTCCAGCAAGCATGTGTGAGCGTATTTGATAGGAGTGAATGGAGACAAATGGTTTTTAATACTTGACGTGCTGTTGGAGTGTGAGCAAAGTAACATTTATGAAGGATTCAGGAAACGGCAGGCCGGACTTGAGTCCTGGAGATGGGAAGTACAGTGTCTGCACTCTGAAGGAGGGGTGTTAATGTTGCAGTTTTATAACTGTAGTGTAAAGCACCCCTCTGGCAAGGCAGTGATGGAGTGAATGATGATGAAAGTTTTTCTTTTTCGGGCCACCCTGCCTTGGTGGGAATCGGCCGATGTGTTAATAAAATAAAAAAAATAATAATAATAATTTTTATTTCATTGCAATTTTACATAGAGATTTACATAGAAGTGCAAGGAGAGCCACTGACATGCCAGGGTTTAACGGGCAGCTTAATCTAAAAACTTATGGACTATGTACATAATATTGGATAGATTGATGGGAATTTGATATGCTTAAACATTGGGCAGATTACAATATGATGATATTTCATTTGGCAAATTATAATATGGTGACACTACATTGCAGCAAGTGTTTAGTAGGATGGTAGTTAATAGTAAAAATTGAAATTATTTTTGGGAAAATGACATTGAGTATTTTTTAAAGTAATTTACAGAGTGCGTATTTAGTTTATGGTGAGTAGGTGGTAATATTACAATGTTATAATAGTACAAATTGAGATTATCTTATAGGAAAAATATACTGAGCATTTTTGAAAGTAATATTATCATACATAATAATAATAAAAATGGAATTATCTTATACAGTAGGAGAAATAACACCCTGGTAAGGGTGAGTAGGTGGTTTTTGAGAAGAGTCTTAAAATGATTCTCAGACAAGGTTATTTTTGTATTTTCTGGTAATGAGTTCCAGAATCTGGGGCCCTTTATGTGCATTGAATTTTTACAGATATTTTGAAATTTGTTACGTTGTAGAAATTTGGCATATAAATGCTCAAAATTTTTCACCGAGGCTTTAATAATGAACTGTGAGTAAATAGTTCTCACCAACTTCAGTTTAAGAGACTTCAGAAAAATGGGACAAAATCTGCTGTTCAATTGAACTGGAAACAAATAACAAAGTTCGTGGGTTACAGAAATGTTTGTTATTATCAAAGATACAGCAAAACAATCTCACTGCTGTCCACCACAATCACATACTGGCCACCTGTTCCTCCCTCAGTAATCCATTAAATTAAAGGTTTACTTTTATTCAAATATCATAAATTTAAATGTTACTTATAAAAGGATAATACAGTGGAATCTCATCTTATGAGTGTCCCAACATACGAGTTTTTTGAGATATTAGCCGTCGCTCGGTCGATTTTTTGCTCTGAGTTACGAGCCAACATCCGAGTTACAAGGGAGCTTTCCCCGCTTCCCTCCCTAGGCATACCTAGGCATATTATTGGCCATCTTGTAATATCAACTTTAATGTATAACTATAAGTACCCCCCACCTTGTATTACATGAAATAAAGAATTTGAATTTGAATTTGAACCCACAACCCACATACCTCCCTTGTTTATCTATGATTTCATGCTTTAATTCCATGGACATCATCCTCTTTTTTTTCTCAGCACTGTCCTTTGCACTTATGTACTTTCTTAGGACCAATGGTTAGAAAAAAGAAATTTGGCAAAATAACTGTAGAAAAGAGTACAAGCAAAGCACGAGAGAAATGCTTCCATGGCGAGGTAAACAGTGCACTGCGCCAACTAGTACTACCGGCAGTGTTCTGAACCTCAAAGTGAGTGTAAAACGAAAGCCTGTATTTGTTTTACATGATGGTAGGATTGCTGGTGTCTTTTTTCTGTCTCATAAACATGCAAGATTTCAGGTACGTCTTGCTACTTCTACTTACACTTAGGTCAACTACACATACATGTACTACACGTTTATGTATACACACTCATCTGAGTTTTCTTTGATTTTATCTTAATAGTTCTTGTTCTTATTGCTTTTCCTTTCATATCTATGGGGAAGTGGAATAAGAATCTTTCCTCCGTAAGCCATGCATGTTGTAAAAGTCAACTAAAATGCCGGGAACAATGGGCTAGTAACCCCTTTTCCTGTACAAATTCACTAAAAAGATAAAGAAGAAATCCGTCAAAGTGGGATGTTTGAATGTGCATGGATGTTGTGCGAATGATAAGAAAGAGATGATTGTAGATGTTATGAATGAAAAGAAGCTGGATGTCCTGGCTTTAAGTGAGACAAAGCTGAAGGGGGTAGGAGAGTTTCAGTGGGGAGAAATAAATGGGATTAGGTCAGGGGTTTCAAATAGAGTTAGAGCTAAAGAAGAAGTGGCAATAATGTTGAATAATCACTTATGGCAGGTAAAGAGGGGATATAAATGTATAAATTCAAGGATTATGTGGAGTAAAATAAAGGTTGGATGTGAAAAGTGGGTTATAGTAAGTGTTTATGCACCTGGAGAAGAGAGAAGTGTAGAGGAGAGAGAGAGACTTTGGGAAATGTTGAGTGAGTGCATGGGGAGTTTTGAACCAAATGAGAGAGTACTTGTGGTTGGGGATCTAAATGCTAAAGTGGGTAAAAATGTTGTGGAGGGAGTAGTAGGTAAATTTGGGGTGCCAGGGGTAAATGTAAATGGGGAACCATTAATTGAGCTATGTGTAGAAAGAGGTTTGGTAATAAGTAATACATATTTTATGAAAAAGAGGATAAATAAGTATACAAGGTATGATATAGCACGTAATGAAAGTAGTTTGTTAGATTAAATATTGGTGGATAAAAGGTTGATGGGTAGGCTTCAGGATGTACATGTTTATAGAGGGGCAACGGATATATCGGATCATTTTTTAGTTGTAGCTACAGATAGAGTAAAAGATAGATGGGACAAAAAGAAAATGGCAACAGCAAGTAAGAGAGAGGTAAAAGTGTATAAACTAAGGGAGGAGGAAGTTAGGGAGAGTTATAAGCAACTATTGGCAGAAAGGTGGGTTAGTGTAAATATGAGAAGTGGGGGGGTTGAAGAGAGTTAGGATAGTTTTAAAAATACAGTATTAGAATGTGGGGCAGAAGTTTGTGGCTATAGGAGGGTGGGTGCAGGAGGAAAGAGGAGTGAGTGGTGGAATGAAGAAGTAAAGGGTGTGATAAAAGAGAAAAAGGTAGCTTATGAGAGGTTTTTACAAAACAGAAGTGTTGTAAGAAGAGCAGAGTATATGGAAAGTAAAAGAAAGGTGAAGAGAGTGGTGAGAGAGTGCAAAAGGAGAGCAGATGAAAGAGTAGGAGAGGCACTGTCAAGAAATTTTGCGGAAAATAAGAAAAAGTTTTGGAGTGAGATAAACAAGTTAAGAAAGCCTAGGGAACGAATGGATTTGACAGTTAAAAACAGAGTAGGGGAGTTAGTAGATGGAGAGCTGGAGGTATTGAGTAGATGGCGGGAATATTTTGAGAAACTTTTAAATGTCGATGAAAAAAGGGAGCCTAGGTAGTAGGTTGGTAGACAGCAGCCGCCCAGGGAGGTACTACCGTCCTGCCAAGTGAGTGTAAAACGAAAGCCTGTATTTGTTTTACATGATGGTAGGATTGCTGGTGTCTTTTTTCTGTCTCATAACTATGCATGATTTCAGGTATGTCTTGTTACTTCTACTTACACTTAGGTCACACTACACATTCATGTACAAGCATATACAGTGGTACCTCGAGTTACGATGGTCCCCAAAATCGCCCTTTTATGTAAGTTTATTTTTTTAAATGCTTTTGTAAGTATATTTTTGGGGGTGTAAAAGGACTAGTCTATTTTACATTATTCCTTATGGGGATAAATTCGTTTGGTAATGGCACTTGAACAGCATTCTCGAACGAAAAAATATCGTAACTCGAGGTACTACTGTATATATATATACACACCCCTCTGGGTTTTCTTCTATTTTCTTACTAGTTCTTGTTCTTATTTCCTCTTATCTCCATGGGGAAGTGGAACAGAATTCTTCCTCCGTAAGCCATGCGTGTCGTAAGAGGCGATTAAAATGCCGGGAGCAAGGGGCTAGTAACCCCTTCTGTGTATATTACTAATTGTAAAAGGAGAAACTTTCGTTTTTCCTTTTGGGCCACCCCGCCTTGGTGGGAAACGGCCGACGTGTTGAAAGAAGAAGAAGAAAAAAGGGAGGCGGTAATTTCATGCAATGGCCAGGGAGCTATAACTTTGTTTAGGAGCGAAGAAGAGCAGGAGGTGAGTGTGGGAGAGGTGCGTGAGGCATTACGTAGAATGAAAGAGGGTAAAGCAGCTGGAACTGACGGGATCATGACAGAAATAATAAAAGCAGGGGGGGATATAGAGTTGGAGTGGTTGGTATTTTTGTTTAATAAATGTATGAAAGAGGGGAAGGTACCTAAGGATTGGCAGAGAGCCTTTATATAAAGGGAATAATAATAATATTTATTTAGACATGGTACAATGATACATAGGTAGACATGATACATAGTTATGAATGAGATGTACATGCCAAAAGCCCCTAATATGCTGTGCATTGCGGGCATTTTTAGGACTAATTAATAGTAGACTACATGGTAAAAAAATTATGGTTGATAATTTATAAAGTAAGTAAAATTGTGTATCTAAGTTATAAAGTTTGAATATAAGTTGAACATAATAATTTATTAATTGTAGCAATGCAACTAATTGAGTGAGATAACAATTTAAAACAATTAATTGCATTGCAGTTACAGTTTATGTGGTCATTATAATGTAAATGTTATAGAAACAGTTAGCTTAATATGTATTATTCATAACAGGTTTTTACATTTAAGTGATTAATCAGTTTTTACATTTAAGTGATTATTCTACTTTGTTGGGAATCTTTGATATTGAGCATTTAGGTTTGGGTGAGAAGGGGAATAAAAGAGACTAAGAATTATAGGGGAATACGTTTACTGAGTATACCAGGTAAAGTGTATGGTAGGGTTATTATTGAAAGAATTAGAGGTAAGACAGAGAGTAGGATTGCAGATGAGCAAGGAGGCTTTAGAGTGCGTAGGGGATGTGTAGATCAAGTGTTTAAATTGAAGCATGTATGTGAAGAGTATTTAGATAAAGGTAGGGACGTTTTCATTGCATTTATGGATTTAGAAAAGGCATATGATAGAGTGGATAGGGGAGCAATGTGGCAAATGTTGCAAGTGTATGGAATAGGTAGTAGGTTACTGAATGCTGTAAAGAGTTTTTATGAGGATAGTGAGGCTCAGGTTAGGATGTGTAGGAGAGAGGGAGATTACTTCCTGGTAAAACTAGGTCTTAGACAGGGATGTGTAATGTCACCATGGTTGTTTAACCCTTTGGGGGTCGACAGGCCTTCTCGGAAAACTGTTCCTGGGGTCGAAAATTTTTTGGAAAAAAAAAAAAAGAAATTTCTTATGGAATGATAGAGAATCTTTTTCCGATCATAACACCACCAAAATTATGAAATTAGATCGAAAACTAACGGAATTATGCATTTGCGAAGTTAGCGGTATTGATGACATTTACGCATCGGCGATTTCGCCCACTTTGAGCCCTATTTTCGGCAAATTCCAATGTTTCAGTCTACTAAAAGCTATTTCGCTAGAACTCCATTTCTTCTATCGATTGAGTACAAGAAACCGCCTATTTACCAATTTCAACTACCCAAAATAGTGGTCAGAAAATGGCAATTTGGCCAATTTCACACAAATTTCAAATGATGCCAATTTCAAAATAGAGTCCAGAATAAACAAGGCAGACATTCCTGGCACTAAAATAACATCTTCTCTGTTCATTAGTCACGTCTCCAGGCCCCTCTTACATTACTTTTGCTTTTCATTTTGAATTTTTATTCTCAAAAAAAATAGAAGATTTACTGATATGTATACAACTGCATCACTGTATAAATGGTATAAATAGTAATATCAGAGCACTTGTGCATGAATATTAGACTCGCCAGTTGATGTATATTGGACGCATGGTGTGATTTGTTTACTTTTGAACATCGTCAAAAATCGAACATTTTCGCTACTTTGAGTTCAATTTCAAGGTACTTGTCATTATCAAACATATCAAAATCATCTCTATTTCTGTAATATATCTTCCATTCTATCAAATGAGACCAAGAATACGAGAATACATCAATAAATACCATACGAAAATAGACTGCAAAGTCGCTGTTTTAAACGAAAAAAACGGTTGGAGTTTTTTCTCTCTCATTATGCAGTGTGTGGTGCAGGATTTTTTTTTATACTGCACACACTGACCACATAGACCCATTCTTTCATATGTAGGGCTACCAGCCGTTTCCCACTTAATTTGAGGCCGCTAGAATTTACGCGTACTAGTATGGCACCAACCCCTGCTCGTAAAACGTACTAGTACGGTACCGACCCCCAAAGGGTTAATATATTTATAGATGGGGTTGTAAAAGAAGTAAATGCTAGGGTGTTGGGGAGAGGGGTGGGATTAAATTATGGGGAATCAAATGCAAAATGGGAGTTGACACAGTTACTTTTTGCTGATGAGGAGATTCTAAAGAAAAGTTGCAAAGGTTAGTGGACGAGTTTGGGAGGGTGTGTAAAGGTAGAAAGTTGAAAGTGAACAGAGATAAGAGTAAGGTGATGAGGGCATCAAACGATTTAAATAAAAAGAACTTGGATATCACATTGGAGAGAGGGATTATGGAAGAAGTGAATGTTTTCAGATATTTGGGAGTTGACTTGTCAGCAGATGGGTTTATGAAGGATGAGGTTAGCCATAGAATTGATGAAGGAAAAAAGGTGAGTGGTGTGTTGAGGTATCTGTGGAGACAAAAAACGTTATCCATGGAGGCAAAGAAGGGAATGTACGAAAGTATAGTTGTACCAACACTCTTATATGGGTGTGAAGCATGGGTTGCAAATGCTGCAGCGAAAAGGCGGCTGGAGGCAGTGGAGATGTCCTGTCTAAGAGCAATGTGTGGTGTAAATATTATGCAGAAAATTCAGAGTGTGGAAATTAGGAGGAGGTGTGGAGTTACTAAAAGTATTTGTCAGAGGGCTGAAGAGGGGTTGTTGAGGTGGTTTGGGCATTTAGAGAGAATGGATCAAAGTAGAATGACTTGGAGAGCGTATAAATCTGTAGGGAAAGGAAGGCAGGGTAGGGGTCGTCCTCGAAAAGGTTGGAGGGAGGTGGTAAAGAGAGTTTTGTGGGCGAGGGGCTTGGACTTCCAGCAAGCATGTGCGAGCGTGTTAGATAGGAGTGAATGGAGACGAATGGTTTTTGGGACCTGACGAGCTGTTGGAGTGTAAGCAGGGTAATATTGTGTGAAGGGATTCAGGGAAACTAGTTAATTGATTTAGTTGGACTTGAGTCCTGGAAATGGGAAGTACAATGCCTCACTTTAAAGAAGGAGTTTGGAATATTGGCAGTTTGGAGGGACTTCTAAACTGTCGTATTCTGAGCTCCTCTGCAAAGACAGTGATTATGTATGAGTGAGGTGAAAGTGTTGAATGATGATGAAAGTATTTTCTTTTGGGGATTTTCTTTCTTTTTGGGTCACCCTGCCTCGGTGGGAGACGGCCGACTTGTTGAAAAAAAAAAAATATTAATTTAGGGAACTGGATCATAGATCCAATTCCCTACATCAAGAGCCCCTCACCAGCATCAAAGTTCCTTGATGCTGGTAGTCTTAGGAACGGAGTTCCGTTCCTAAGACTACGTCGGTAAACGAATTCGTCGCTAAGTGAGGAGCATATTATGATGGTAGTGGGTTTGTGTCAACTTTCTCTTGATATTGTTTTAATGTCACCTTTGTACCATTTATAACATTTCTGGTATACAGTGGACCCCCGAGAATCGGCTACCCTGAGTATTGACCGACTCGTGTTTCGGTCGCTTTTATCGGCCCAATTTTAGCCCAACTATCAGCCGTTTCCCCGAGTTTCGGCCCGCGTACCAGACCTGTCCGCCTGCCCGCGCCTCCCCGCTCAGGCGTCGTGAGCCAGTCTAGCTTTGTTTACCATTGAGTGAACATTACCCGGCGCGCTTATCCAAACATTTCACAATAAATTCAGTGCTTCTTCATTAATTGTCACTGTGAAATAAGCCACCATTGGTCCAAAGAAACTTCTTAGTGGCACCTCTGTGTAAAGAAAGTGAGGAACACCATAGAATGGAAGAAGGAGATAATTGAAAAATATGAGAGTGGCGTACGTGTGGGGTAGCTTGCCCGGATGTATGGCAATAACAAATCAATTATCACCTCTATCCTGGCAAAGAGAAAAGAAATCAAGGAAGCTAATGTTGTGAAAGGTGTTGATATGTTAACGAAAAATAGATCACAAACAGTGGATGAGGTTGAGATGTTGGTGGTGTGGATCAACAAAAAACAGATAGCGGGTGATAGTGTTTCCATGGCGATAATTTGTGAAAAGGCAAGGCAGTTGCACGCAGATCTTGTCAAGAAAATGCCTGGAACCAGTGCTGATTTGAGTGGTTTTAATTAAGGCCAGCAAAGGCTGGTTTGACAGATTTAGGAAACATACACAGTGTTGTAAGGCATGGTGAGGCAGCCAGTTCAGACAAATGTGCTGCTGAAAAGTTTGTGAGTGAATTTAAGGGTACATAGAGACTGAAAAATTCAAACCCCAACAAGTATTTAATTGTGATGAAACAGGCCTGTTTTGGAAGAAAATGCCAAACAGGACCTACATTACTCAGGAGGAAAAGGCACTGCCAGGACACAAGCCTATGAAAGACAGGCTAACTCTCATTTTGTGTAGTAATGCTAGTGGGGGATTTTAAAGTGAAGCCTTTACTCGTGTATCACTCTGAAAATCCCTGAGTGTTCAAGAAACACAATGTCATCAAAAATAAATTGTGTGTGATGTGGAAGGCTAACAATAAGGCATGGGTCATGAAGCAAATTTTCAGAGAGTGGGTCCATCAAGTGTTTGGCCCCAGTGTGAAAAAATACCTCCAGGAAAAGAAATTGGGACTCAAGTGCCTCCTGGTACTGGACAATGCTCCTGCTCATCCTCACAACTTGGCAGACTTTTTGTCTAGTGAGTTAAGTTTCATCACAGTGAAGTTCTTGCCTCCTAACACCACTCCTCTCATCCAGCCCATGGACCAGCAGGTCATTTCTAACTTCAAAAAACTCTACACAAAAGCAGTGTTTCAAAAGTGCTTTGAAATGACCTCAGACACTGAGTTGACCCTAAGAGAGTTCTGGAGGAATTACTTCAGTATCCTCCATTGCATAAGCCTTATAGGTAAGGCTTGGGAGGGAGTGACTTCCAGGACTTTGAACTCTGCTTGGAGACAACTGTGGCTGGATTGTGTCCAAGAGAGGGATTTTGAAGGGTTTGAGGCTGACCCTGACCCTGACGACCCTCTGCCTGTTGTGGAAGGTATTGTGGCATTGGGCAAGTCCCTGGGGTTGGAGGTGAGTGGCGAGGACCACAGGGAAGAGCTAACCACTGAAGAGCTGCAAGAGCTTCATCTGGAACAGCATCAGACCACAGTAGAGTAAATTGCTTCACAGGAGTAGGAAGATGGACTGGATGAGGTGCCTTCCTCAGAGATCAAGGAGATTTGTTCAAAGTGGAATGATGTGGAATGGTTTGTAGAGAAATATCACCCTGAGCAAGCTGAAATAAGCCATCTCTGCAACAAATTCAGTGACAGAGCCATATTCCACTTCAGGGACATCTTAAAGAGGCAGCAGAAACAGAGGACTGTGGACAGTTATTTTGTGAGACAGGGGTCCAGTGACTCTCAAGCTGGTCCTAGTGTCAGTAAAAGACCAAGAAGGGAAGTAACCCCAGATAGGGCTTTGATACCTGAAGTCCTTATGGAGGGGGATTCCCCTTCCAAACACTAAGCCCTCCCTCACTCCTCTCTATCTTCCAGATGCCAGCAAGTCTCTTCAATAAAGGTAAGAAAATGTTATTTTAAATGTTTATTTAAATGTTTATTTATAAATTTAATATTGTATGTAGTATTTATGTGTGTTTTCTGTATGTAAAACTATAGTTATTCCCTATAAATTGTATTTTTTGTGAATATTTTTGGGTGTGTGGAACAGATTAACTGTATTTACATTATTTCTTATGGGAAATATTAGTTCGACTTTCGGCCAGTTCGAGTTGAGGCCTAGCTCCTGGAACAGATTAAGGCCAATACTCGGGGGTCCACTGTATTTTTAAATGTTTATACAGCAGTGTACTGTATATGTATTGTAATAAACAGAATAGAGAAAATCAGCTCTAATATACATTATTTAAATATACATACTGGTCAGAGAGCCCGTCGTAAGTCTGAGTCATTGGTAAACGAGTATGTCGCTAAGTGAGGAGAGGCTGTACAGTATTGTACAGCATTATATTTGTTTTTTTGTAAAACTATCAGGAGGTACCTTTTAGGGTCAAAGCAGGTGTCAAGCAAGTCTTCCTCAGATACCAGGCCAGGATGAAGATTATGCAGGACTTCTTTGGCAGCTCGCTCACCTGACTGAATAGCCCCACTGATGAAACCTGTCCACACTGTTGCTGTTTCTGTTCCAGCAAAGTGAAGCCTGAAAGAGAACACTGGCATCAGTTAAATGAACACATCATATAGTATTAGAAAAGAAAAAGCATAAGAACAGTGGAACCTCGGTTGTAGACTTCATTACTTGTCAAACAAATCAGCTTTCGAATGAGGAATTTAAGAAAAGAATGTCCTGGTTTTCGTACGTTCTCTTGGTTGTCGACCGACAACACAAACTACTCAGGTCACGTGCTAATAGAATGCACACCGGACAATGAGTCGACAGTGTGGGTCTGAGTCAAGGCTAGTAGTAATAATAATAATAATACATAATTTATTTTGACATGATACATGTTTATACAAAGGAATATAATAGCTGGGTGTACATGCCAAAAGCCCCTTTATATGCAGAGCATTTAGGGCAAACTTAAAATTAACTTAAGATTAGTAAGGAAATAACAGTACATATACAGTGGACCCTCGGTTAACGAATACCCCGGAAATCGTGCAATTATGTAAGTATAATTTTGTAAGTTCTTGTGGAAGTGTATTTTTGGGGGTCTGAAATAGACTAACCTACGTGAAATTTTTCCTTAAGGGAGTAAATTCGTTCGGTAATGGCACTTGAGCAGACTTCAGGAGTGAAGTTTTTATGAAACTCGGGGGTCCACTGTAGTCATTAGATGAGTTACAATGAATACAAGAGAATTGAGTATTGTATTAGGTCATGCTATATGACTTTAATAAGTCTTGTAGAGAAGACGTACAATTTTGATTATTAACCTTAGGCGGCCACAATGGAGTGATTAATATTTAAGATGAATACAGATATTGAGAGTAAGTATATACAGTGGACCCCCGGTGTTCGTCCTGCTCAAAACACTCCCTTTTATGTAAGTGTATTTTTTTAAATGCTTTTATAAGTGTAGTTTTGGGGGTCTAAAAGGACTAGTCTACTTTACATTATTTCTTAAGGGAATAAATTTGGTTGGTAATGGCACTTGAGCAGCATTCTGTTACGAAAAATGGACGAACACCGGGGGTCCATTGTACTGTATCGATTATATTGATGAGAAAGTTTACCTATGTTCATGATATTGAGCAAATACATGTATAGTTTTTACATATGTATTTATGATGGACTGGGATAGGTTAAGGAGATACTAAGGTGTTTTTTAACTGTAGTTTTAAAAATGCTAGCTGAACCAGTGGTTCTGGAAATTTCTGGCAGGGAATTCCAGATTTTGGGCCCTTTAATGTACAGTGAGTTTTTGAAAAGATTTAGCTTGACACAGGGAATATCACAGAGATTTTTGTGCCTAGTGTTGTGTCTATGAGTCCTATGGCAACTATCAAGAAAGCATTTCAGGTCAAGATTTATATTAGAATTGATTGTTCTGTAAATGTAGGTTGCACAATAGTACGAGTGAATGTTTTGTATAGTGAGTAGGTTTAGGTCTGTGAAGAGTGGGGGAGGGGTGTTGTCTAGCAGTAGAGTGTGCGATCAATCGCACTACGGCTTTTTGTTGTGTTGTTATTGATTTTAGGTGGTTTTTCATTTTGGAACCCCAGGCACAAATAGCATAGGTGAGGTATGGGTAGATCAGTGAATAGTACATATAGTGTAAGTAGTACTGTTTGTGGCACATAGGAACGTATCTTTGAGAGGATGCCAACTGTTTTAGAAACTTTGTTTGTTATGTGTTGGATAAGGGTGTTGAATTTTAGGTTATCAAGGTGCAGACCCAGTAATTTTCCCTCATTATGTTTAGCAATAGGGGTGTTGTTAAGCATAATGTTTAGTTCAAATTCAAATTCTTTATTTCATGTAATACAAGGTGGGGGGTACTTACAGTTATACATTAAAGTTGATATTACAAGATGGCCAATAATATGCCTAGGTATGCCTAGGCTTTTCAGGCAGTCTTATGATAGGTCTTACTCAATAGCTACACAATGATTATACAGGTAGTAAGGTTAAGTAATTGTAGTGATTAATTAGATTTACAAAATTTAGGTACTGGAATTTAAACATTGAGAATTTAACAATTAGTATAAGAAGTTAGCAATTAGTTTATATATTAATGATAAAGGTGATGTATTGGAGTGTCTTAGGCAAACTTATGACTAGCTTAAGTATTATGAAGCAATAGTTGTATTAGAATTTTTGTTAGAACTGCAAATTAAGGGGAATCACAGATATCAATAAGTGTATTTTGCTGTGGTTAGTACTGTGCAAATTAAGGGGAATCACAGATATCAATAAGTGTATTTTGCTGTGGATATGTGCAAGATAAAGTAGTTTTCATGTGGTTAGCTACCAGTTGGGTGCGTAAGTGAGATAAGATGTTTTTTAACGGTGCTTTTGAAAATGGAGGTTGTGTCTGCAGTTCTAGAGTTGGACCTCACTTGCTTTACTCACAAACATAATGTAAAAGGTTTTGTCTATAATAAGTGTAAGTTTATTGATGGTCAACAAGGTTGCAATTTTTGCGAGTTCTTTGTTAACAATAGTGTTGAGTGAGACTAGGAGTTGGTTTGATAATTTTAAGAAAAGAAGTGGCATTCATAGTGTGTCTAGGCATGGGGAGGCTGACAAAGTGGCTGTTGAAAAATATGTTACTGAATTCTATGAGTACGTAGACTGAGGGGTTTGTCCCTCAAAAAGTGTTTAATTGTGACGAGACAGGCCTCTTCTGGAAGAAAATGTTCAAAGGGGGACTTGAAATTAAGCCCTTACTTGTTTATCATTTTGAGTTTTTAAGAAGAACAATGTTATGAAAAACAAATTGGCTGTATTGTTCACCTCCAAACTCGAACAATTATGTAAATGTATTTTTGTAAGAGCTTTTGTAAGTGTATTTTTGGGGTTCTGAAACGACTAATCTAATTTACATTTGTCCTTAGGAAATAAATTCGTTCGGTAATGCCACTCAAACAGCATTCTGTAATGAATTTTCAACGAAAACCGAGGGTCCACTGTACAAGAGAGGTAGCTAGTTGTTTACAGTAATTATATTATATAACAGAGGTAGCTGGTTGTTTACAGTAATTATAGTATTATATAATAGAGGTAGCTAGTTATTTTTTTTCTTTATTAACACATCGGCCAATTCCCACCAAGGCAGGGTGGCTCGAAAAAGAAAAACTTTCATCATCATTCACTCCATCACTGTCTTGTCAGAGGGGTGCTTTACACTACAGTTATAAAACTGCAACATTAACACCCCTCCTTCAGAGTGCAGACACTGTACTTCCCATCTCCAGGACTCAAGTCCGGCCTGCCAGTTTCCCTGAATCCCTTCATAAATGTTACTTTGCTCACACTCCAACAGCACGTCAAGTATTAAAAACCATTTGTCTCCATTCACTCCTATCAAATATGCTCATGCATGCTTGCTGGAAATCCAAGTCCCTCACACACTAAACCTCTTTTACCCCCTGCCTCCAACCTTTCCTAGGCCGACCCCTACCCCGCCTTCCCTCCACTACAGATTTATACACTCTTGAAGTCATTCTGTTCGTTCCATTCTCTCTACATGTCCGAACTATCTCAACAACCCCTCCTCAGCCCTTTGGATAATAGTTTTGGTAATCCCGCACTTCCTTCTAATTTCCAAACTCTGAATTCTCTGCATTATATTCACACCACACATTGACCTCAGACATGACATCTCCACTGCCTCCAGCCTTCTCCTCATTGCAACATTCATCACCCATTCTTCACACCCATGTAAGAGTGTTGGTATAACTATACTCTCATACATTCCCCTCTTTATTTCCACAGACTCCGAAGTGCACCACTCACCCTTTTCCCCTCATCAATTCTATGATTCACCTCATCCTTCATAGACCCATCTGCTGACATGTCCACTCCCAAATATCTGAATACATTCACCTGCTCCATGCTCTCTCCCTCCAATATGATATCCAATCTTTTGTCACCTAATCTTTTTGTTATCCTCATCACCTTACTCTTTCCTATATTCACTTTCAATTTTCTTCTTTTACATACCCTACCAAATTCATCCCCCAACCTCTGCAACTTCTCTTCATTATCTTCCAAAAGCACAGTGTCATCAGCAAAAAGCAACTGTGACAACTCCCACTTTGTATTTGATTCTGTGTCTTTTAACCCCACACCTCTTGCCAAGACCCTTGCATTCACTTCTCTTACAACCCCATCTATATATATATTGAACAACCACGGTGACATCACACATCCTTGTCTAAGGCCTACTTTTACTGGGAAATAATCTCCCTCTCTCCTACACACTCTAAACTGAGCCTCACTATCTTCATAAAAGCATTTCACTGCTTTCAGTAACCTACCTCCTATTCCATACACTTGCAACATTTGCCACATTGCCCCCCTATCCACCCTATCATATGCCTTTTCCAAATCCATAAATGCCACAAAACCCTCTTTACCCTTATCGAAATACTGTTCACCTATGTGTTTCACTGTAAACACTTAGTCTACACACCTCCTACCTTTCCTAAAAACCCCTTGTTCATCTGCTATCCTGCTCTCCGTCTTACTCTTAATTCTTTCAATAATAACTCTACCATACACTTTACCTGGTATACTCAACAGACTTATTCCCCTATAATTTTGCACTCTCTTTTTGTCACTGTAGGCTCAGTGATGGTATAGTTCATAGCTAACCATTACTGAGCATGCTCTGCTCACGTGATCAACCGTTAGCCCCATGTCAAAGGTCACCCCTTTTCAACGCATTCAGCCCTGCTCGGGGCAGTGCCAGTTCCATCCCAGCAGGCCAAGTAGACAGACGTAGGCTTACGGCTCAGAGTGCCATCCCACTTATATCAACTCCAATACAGCAACTAAACACTTAATCTCGTCTGTTCATTACCCAATCCACGAAAGAAACCCCTCGCAACATTTTGTCCCCTTTGCCTTTATACAAAGGAACAATACACGCTCTCTGCCAATCCCTAGGTACCTTACCCTCTTCCATACATTTATTAAATAATAGCACCAACCTCTCCAAAACTATATCCCCGCCTGCTTTTAACATTTCTATCTTTATCCCATCAATCCAGCTGCCTTACTCCCTTTCATTCTACCCACTGCCTCACGAACTTACCCCACACTTACAACTGGCTCTTCCACACTCCTACAAGATGTTATTCCTCCTTGCCCTATACACAAAATCACAGCTTCCCTGTCTTCATCAACATTTAACAACTCCTCAAAATATTCTCTCCATCTTCCCGATACCTCAAACTCTCCATTTAATAACTCTCCTCTCCTATTTTTAACTGTCAAATCCATTTGTTCCCTAGGCTTCCTCAACTTATTAATCTCACTCCAAAACTTTTTCTTATTTTCAACAAAATTTGTTGATAACATCTCACCCACTCTCTCATTTGCTCTCTTTTTACATTGCTTCACCACTCTCTTAACCTCTCTTTTTCTCTCCATATACTCTTCCCTCCTTTCATTACTTCTACTTTGTAAAAACCTCTCATATGCTAACTTTTTCTCCCTTACTACTTTCTTTACATCATCATTAAACCAATCACTCTTCTTCCCTCCCGCACCCACTTTCCTGTAACCACAAACTTCTGTTGAACACTCTAACACTACATTCTTTAACCTACCCCATACATCTTCGACCCCATTGCCTACACTCTCACTAGCCCATCTATCCTCCAATAGTTGTTTATATCTTACCCTAACTGCCTCCTCTTTTAGTTTATAAACCTTCACCTCTCTCTTACTTACTGCTTCTATTTTCCTTGTATCCCATCTACCTTTTACTCTCACTGTAGCTACAACTAAAAAGTGATCTGGTATATCTGTGGCCCCTCTATAAACATGTACATCCTGAAGTCTACTCAACAGTCTTTTATCTACCAATACGTAGTCCAACAAACTACTGTCATTACGCCCTACATCATATCTTGTATACTGTACTTATTTATCCTCTTTTTCTTAAAATATGTATTACCTATAACTAAACCCCTTTCTATACAAAGTTCAATCAAAGGGCTCCCATTATCATTTACACCTGGTACCTCAAACTTACCTACCACACCCTCTCTACATGTTTCTCCTACTTTAGCATTTAGGTCCCCTACCACAATTACTCTCTCACTTGGTTCAAACGTTCCTATACATTCACTTAACATCTCCCAAAATCTCACTCTCTCCTCTACCCTCCTCTCTTCTCCAAGTGCATGCACGCTTATTATGACCCACTTTTCGCATCCGACCCTTATTTTAATCCACATAATCCTTGAATTTACACATTTATATTCCCTCTTCTCCTTCCATAGCTGATCCTTCAACATTATTGCTACCCCTTCCTTAGCTCTAACTCTCTCAGATACTCCTGATTTAATCCCATTTATTTCTCCCCACTGAAACTCGCCTACCCCCTTCAGCTTTGTTTCGCTTAGGGCCAGGACATCCAACTTCTTTTCATTCATAACATCAGCAATCATCTCTTTCTTATCATCCACACTACATCCACACACATTCAAACCTCCCAGTTTTATAAAGTTTCCTTCTTCTCTTTTTTAGTAAATATGTACAGGAGAAGAGGTTACTAGCCCATTGCTCCCGGCATTTTAGTCGCCTCATACAACACGCATGGCTTATGGAGGAAGGATTCTTTTCCACTTCCCCATGGACAATAGAGGAAATAAAGAAGAACAAGAGCTATTAAGAAAAAGAAGAAAAACCTAGATGTGTGTATGTATATATATGCATGTGCATGCCTGTGTAGTGTGACCTAAGTATAAGTAGAAGTAGCTAGATATACCTGTTATCCAGTGTGTTTATGAGACAGAAAAAAGACACCAGCAATCCTACCATCATGTAAAACAGTTTCAGGTTTTTATTTCACAGTCACCTGGCAGGATGGTAGTACCTCCCTGGGTGGTTGCTGTCTACCAACCTACTACCTACCTGGTGTACTATACTCACTTATCAAATGGAAGACGCAGGTGGGGAAAAGCATACATAGTCCCAGGAACCCCAAACATGATGGGGCACCCGCCTATGTATGGTTCATCAGCCCAAATTTTCTCTGTGTAATTCACAAAGTCTAAAGCTTCACTGCCCAGTGCTAAGGACAGGCTATGAATCACAGCTGTTTTCCTCTCCGTTTCCTAAATGTAGGAACCTTATTGAAGCATTAACCAATATTACTCATGACATTTTGTACAATTTATTTATTGTAAGTAATTATAAATTACAGTATTATTGCCATTAATTTTTTATGCATATTGCATTTTGGTTTGTGCAAGTGTGTACCTGAAAGTTTCAAATAAGAAAAAGCAATCCTTACCGTCTTATTATGCCACTCCACACCTTGTCGCCCTGCAATGAAGCCAACAATTGCAGGGGTGCCATTGTTGTGGTGGCATCAAAGCAGGCACTGAGTGGCCCTCGGGTCACACCAGCTACCTCAGTCTCACCACCGTTGCTTACAATTTCCCCAGAGTATCCATTTTCTTTCCAAAAAGCCTAGGTGATGATAGGTTCCCTCAAAATAATGTCAACTGTACTGAACATAAATATAACTTTTTAGGTTGTACTGTACCATAAATTAAAAGGTTTAATGTAGCTTTGTGGGATTAAAGGTATGCACTGGGAATATAATTTAGTGTATATAATTAAACATAGGTAAATCTAGCTATTATTATTTACCAAAATTATGCATGATGAATGTGGAAGTACTATACATACATACAGTATTACTGTCTGAAATTCTTCAGTGGATTTCATTTACAGTGGACCCCCGGTGTTCGTCCTGCTCCAAACTCGCCCTTTTATGTAAGTGTATTTTTTTAAATGCTTTTGTAAGTGTATTTTTGGGGGTCTAAAAGGACTAGTCTACTTTACATTATTCCTTATGAGAATAAATTCTTTCGTTTGGTAATGGCACTTGAACAGCATTCTGGAATGAAAAAATCACGAAAACCGGGGGTCCACTGTATTTTAATTTAGTATTTTGTTTTTGTCGTCTTTTGTCATTAGTATATTTTATTTGACCATAAGTAAAACCACGGCTAAATCTTTAGAATTTGACATATCTGTCATATACATAATAAATACTGTACCCTAAATACTATTTACATTGTCTCTTTTGATACATAAATATTTAAGGTGTTATTTCTTTTGGTACTTTACTACACCAACATAGTTAATACATTCATACCTTTTTGTAAATTACTATAAATTTAGTGAGATGGCCAATTGGTAGGTTTTCACATATCAGTTGTTTGTATGGAGGCAAACGCGGGTCAAACTTCATATTTATCAGCATATTTGGAGGGACTGCCAAGATCACCCTCTTAGCTGTGAAAATTTTCTTCTCTTCTGTAGTTACCACCACACAGTCTTCCATCTGTTTTACATCATGCACTGGGTGCGTCAGCAAGACTTTTTCTTTCCCAATCTTTTCTACCAAAAGTTCAGATATTTGCTGTGTTCCTCCCTATAGAAATACAATATTATAGTAAGTTAATTGCAAATATAAAAAAGGGCTTCTTTGTTTTCTCTATAAAACAATAAAAAAATGTTGTCAAATGGGATAAGACATCTCCAATGATCATGAATTTTGTATTTCTAGTCATTCAAGTAATCCTAGTGAGAAGATAATGAAATAATATTTTTTGTAAGTACCATTTGTGAAGGCTGATATATTTTTTCATTAAGTAGTTGATATGTTTTACAAAAGGTCATGCTTTTTTTTTTTAATCACACCAGCCATCTTCTAACAAGATAGTGTGACTTAAAAAAAAGGAGTATTTACCATCAATCATTAAATATCTGTTCTGCTTAAAGTGTGCAGACATTACACTTTAAGTGAACATTCAAACTGCAACATCCCCACCCCTTCCCAGAGTGTTGGCACTATATTTTCAACTTCCAGGACTCAAGTTTGGCTAACTTTCTATGAATGTTTTCATGAATGCTACCTTACTTATACTCCAACAGAATATCAAATCTTTCTACTTGTCTCTACGCACTTTAATCTAATGTGCTCGTATATGCCTACTGGATGCTCAAGTCACTACCACTTCAAACCATTGCACTCTCCCTCTTACCTTTTCTTAGACAACCCATATACCTTTCCACTCTGAATTTATGCATCCTCAATGTAATGGACTTTTAAACTAGTAGACAAAATCCACTGGGTAAATTGTATTTTTAACTCCTTTATTTTCAGTTTTTAATATAATTGTAAATTGAGGGCACAATGCTATACTAAATGTACAGTAAGACTCTTCTCAAAAACCACCTACTCACCCTAAACTAAATACTCATACTGTAAATTACTTTCAAAAATGCTCAATATTATTTTCCTATAAGATAACTTCAATTTTTACTAATATGTTACTATTATGTTACCCACTACTCACCCTAAACTAAATACTCATACTATAAATTACTTTCAAAAATGCTCAATGTTATTTTCCTTAAGATAATCTCAATTTTTACTATTATATTACCATCCATGTAATATCATCATATTGTAATTTGAACAATTAAATATATAATTTGAACAGTGTAATATCATCATATTGTAATTTGAAAAATCAAATATATAACTACAATAAACTCAATCAATTTCTCTAATATGTACATAGTCTATAAGTCATTAGATTAAGCTGCCCCTAATGCCATGGCATGTCAGTGGCTCTCCTTGCACTTCAGTTTATGATTGTAACTACTAATATGTATGTAAAATTGCAATAAAATAAAATTTGTTTGTTTGTTTGTTTTGTTTATTTAAGAGCTTTTTTTTACTATTTTTTTACCATTATCCTGAATTAACAGAAACTTGGACAATCCCCCTATTAATCTAAGGTTTACTGTATAACTTTCATAGTAGCACACTCAAGAGTGTCCTCTGACTTCGTAATGTTCAAGTTTTAGGTGCAATTGGTCGTGATACAGTTGACCATGACCTACTGCACCTAAAACTTGATTGAACATTATGGAGTCAGAGACCACTCTCTTGATTACATACTTAAAAATCGTATAATAATAATAATAATAATAATAATAATAATAATAATAATAATAATATAATATTTTTATTTCATTGCAAGTTTACATCGAGATTTACATTGCTTCACCACTCTCTTAACCTCTCTTTTTCTCTCCATATACTCTTCCCTCCTTGCATCACTTCTACTTTGTAAAAACCTCTCATATGCTAACTTTTTCTCCCTTACTACTCTCTTTACATCATCATTCCACCAATCGCTTTTCCTCCCTCCCGCACCCACTTGCCTGTAACCACAAACTTCTGCTGAACACTCTAACATTACATTTTTAAATCTACCCCATACATCTTCGACCCCATTGCCTACACACTCACTAACCCATCTATCCTCCAATAGTTGTTTATATCTTACCCTAACTGCCTCCTCTTTTAGTTTATAAACCTTCACCTCTCTCTTACTTACTGCTTCTATTTTCCTTGTATCCCATCTACCTTTTACTCCCACTGTAGCTATAACTAAAAAGTGATCTGATATATCTGTGGCCCCTCTATAAACATGTACATCCTGAAGTCTACTCAACAGTCTTTTATCTACCAATACGTAGTCCAACAAACTACTGTCATTTCGCCCTACATCATATCTTGTATACTTATTTATCCTCTTTTTCTTAAAATATGTATTACCTATAACTAATCCCCTTTCTATACAAAGTTCAATCAAAGGGCTCCCATTATCATTTACACTTGGCACCCCAAACTTACCTACCACACCCTGTCTACATGTTTCTCCTACTTTAGCATTTAGGTCCCCTACCACAATTACTTTCTCACTTGGTTCAAATGTTCCTATACATTCACTTAAAATCTCCCAAAATTTCACTCTCTCCTCTACCCTCCTCTCTTCTCCAGGTGCATACACGCTTATTATGAACCACTTTTCGCATCCGACCCTTATTGTAATCCACATAATCCTTGAATTTACACATATTCCCTCTTCTCCTTCCATAGCTGATCCTTCAACATTATTGCTACCCCTTCCTTAGCTCTAACTCTCTCAGATACTCCTGACTTAATCCCATTTATTTCTCCCCACTGAAACTTGCCTACCCCCCTTCAGCTTTGTTTCGCTTAGGGCCAGGACATCCAACTTCTTTTCATTCATAACATCAGCAATCATCTCTTTCTTATCATCCGCACAACTTCCACGCACATTCAAACAACCCAGTTTTATAAAGTTTTTCTTCTCATTTTTAGTAAATGTGTACAGGCGAAGGGGTTACTAGCCCATTGCTCCCGGCATTTTAGTCGCCTCATACGACACGCATGGCTTACGGAGGAAAGATTATATTACTAGAGAAATTGATTGAGTTTGTTTTAGTTAAACATTATCTTATGTTTATAACAGTTAATAAATTTACTCAAATTACAATCTGAGGATATTACATTGTGACAAGGTGAAAGTGTTTTGTAGAATGGTTACATCAATAGTAAATATTGAAATTATATTATGATTTAGTTTAGTGTGAGTAGATGGTTTTTGAGAAGAGTCAAATTGATGTTCAGACTAGGTTATTTTAGTATTTACTGATAATGAATTCCAGATTTTGGGGCCATTTATGTGCATAGATTTTTTACACGGTGATATGGACATGGGGTATATAGAAAAGTGATCTGTGCCTTATGTTATGGTCAAGGGTCCTGTTAAAATTGGTGAGGAGAATTTTGAGCAGAGGGTTCATATTTGAGTGTAGAGTTCTATGTAGTATGTAGTAGGCACAAGAATAAGTGTGAATATTCTTTACGGTGAGTAGTTTTAGACTTTTGAATATTGGTGGAGTATGCTGTCTAGAGTGGGAATTTGTTATCATTCTGACTGCAGCCTTTTGCTGGGTTATGAGCGGTCTAAGGTCATTTAATGTTGTTGATCCCCATGCACAAATTCCATAGGTGAGATAAGGGTAGATGAGTGAATGATACAGTGCAAGGAGAGCCGATTGAGGCACATACAGTGGTATCTCGGTTTACGATGGTCCCCAAATTCGCCCTTTTATGTAAGTTTTTTTTTTTAAATGCTTTTGTAAGTGTATTTTTGGGGGTCTAAAAGGACTAGTCTATTTTACATCATTCCTTATAGGGATAAATTCGTTTGGTAATGGCACTTGAACAGCATTCTGGAACGAAAAAATATCGTAAACCGAGGTACCACTGTAGTAGCATATCTTTGATAGTATGCCTACTGTCTTTGAGATTTTCTTGGAAATTTGTTGTGTGTGTGTTTGAAATTTGAGGCTACTATCAAGGTGGATTCAATGCGCATAAAAGGGCCTAAAATCTGGAACTCCCTGCCTGAAAACTCTAGAACTGCAGACACAACCTCCATTTTCAAAAGCACCGTTAAAAACATCTTATCTCACTTACGCACCCAACCGGTAGTTAACCATACGAAAACTACTTTATCTTGCACATATCCACAGCAAAATACACTTATTGATATCTGTGATTCTCCTTAATTTGCACATTACTAACCACAGCAAAATACACTTATTGATATCTGTGATTTCCTTAATTTGCACAGTTCCAACCAAAATTCTAATACAACTATTGCTCCATAATACTTAAGCTAGTCATAAGTTTGCCTAAGATACTCCAATATAGAATCTATATTATGCCAATATATCACCTTTATCATTAATATATAAACTAATTGCTAACTTTTTATACTAATTGTTAAATTCTCAATGTTTAAATTCCAGTACCTAAATTTTGTAAACCTAACCTTACAATCTGTATATCCATTGTATAGCTATTGAGTAAGACCTATCATAAGACTGCCTGAAAAGCCTAGGCATACCTAGGCATATTATTGGCCATCTTGTAATATCAACTTTAATGTATAACTATAAGTACCCCCCACCTTGTATTACATGAAATAAAGGATTTGAATTTGAATTTGAATTTAGGAATTTTCCATCTGTGAGTCTTGTGATGGATGAACCGTTTAGCGTTATGTTAAGTGGAACATTTGTAGCTCTGTTTCCAAATTGAATGAAATAGGTTTTTTCAGAATTGAGAGTTAGCTTATTAGTCATCATCCAGGTAGATATTTTCTGCAATTCAGTATTAACAGTGTTGGCTAGTATGTCTGGGTTTGGATGAGAGAAGACATATGTTGTGTCATCTGCAAATAATATGGGTTTGAGTAGTTGTGATGCATTCGATAGATCATTGATGTAAATGAGGAAGAGGAGTGGGCCAAGGACACCGACTGTAATTGGTTGTGTGGAAGAATTAGCTCCATTTGTGTACACATATTGGCTTCTGTTATTAAGGTATGACTTTAGGTAGTTGAGGGAGTGCCCTCTTATGCTATAGTGTGTTAATTTAATGTGCAGCAAATCATGGTCAACTGTATCAAAAGCTTCACGTAAATCAATGAAGATTCCCAGCGGGACTTCTTTATTCTCTAGAGCGGTGTAAAGTATATTAGTTCTAGCATGTGTATAATAGCATCATTTGTGCTTTTATTAGTCCTGAATCCAAACTGACAGGGGTTGAGTATGTTATGTGAGACGAGATAGAAATAGATCTGCCTATGAATTAGATTCAGATTAGTTTATTTCTCTGTAAGGATTACAATGTGTGATTTACATTTTTATGACAATAATTACAAAGATGGTCATTAGCATGCCTAGCATGCCTGGGCATGCTAGGCATTTCAGGCAGACTACTACTAGTTTTTAATCTATATTACAAATGAAATTATCGGGGTGACCCTCACTATTTTAAAAATTGATGGCAAGGTGGAGGTTTCGATGGATTTGTTAAAGAGTGTTGCAATTATTAATTTTTCAAAGATTTTAGAGAGCAGAGGAAAGTTAGATATTGGTCTATAGTTATTAAAGTCTGTTTCATCTCCTCCTTTGTGGATTGGGGTGACCCTCACTATTCTAAGAATTGATGGGAAGGTGGAGGTTTTGATGGATTTGTTAAACAGTGTTGCAATTATTGGTGACAGTACTTGAGAAGCTTTTTTGTACATAAAAGGTGGAAAGTTATTTATATCTCCTGCCTTGTTTTTAAGGGTGTTGATGATGAGTGAGAATTCTGTTGGGTTGGTTGGAGCTAGGAATAGTGTATTTGAGTAGGTGCCCATGAGGTAGTCTGATGGATGGGTGTTTGAGCTTGGGATCTTACTCACTAGATTCTATCCTATGGTGGAGAAGAAAACATTGAGTCTGTTTGCGTTTGCTGTTTCAGCTGGTGGGAGCCGGGGTTCATCTGATTTAGTTACAGTGGACCCCCGAGTAACGAACACCCCAGAAATCGTACAATTATGTAAGTATAATATTGTAAGTGCTTGTGGAAGTGTATTTTTGAGGGTCTGAAATAGACTAACCTACGTGACATTATTCCTTAAGGGAGTAAATTCGTTCGGTAATGGCACTTGAGCAGGCTTCTGGAATGAAGTTTTTACGTTACTCGGGGGTCCACAAATGTTCCACTTAACATAACACTCAATGGTACACCCATCACAAGACTCACAGAGGGAAAATTCCTAGGAATCCACCTTGACAGTAGCCTTAAATTCCAAACACATATATGTACAACAAATTTCCAAGAAAATCTCGAAGACAGTAGGCATATTATCAAAGATACGCTATTATGTACCTCAATCAGCTCTCCTTGCACTATATCATTCACTTATCTACCCGTATCTCACCTATGGAATCTGTGCATGGGGATCAACAACGTTAAATCACCTTAGACCACTCATAACACAACAAAAGGCCGCAGTCAGAATGATAACAAATTCCCACTCTAGACAGCATACTCCACCAATATTCAAAAGTCTCAAACTACTCACCGTAAAGAACATTCATACTTACTCTTGTGCCTACTACATATATAAAACTTTACACTCTAATATAAACCCTCTGCTCAAAACTCTCCTCACCAACTTTAATAGGACCCATGACCACAACACACGACACAGATCACTTTTTGATATACCCCGTGTTCATATCAACCTATGTAAAAATTCTATGCACATAAAGGGCCCCAGAATCTGGAATTCATTACCAGTAAATATTAAGATAATCTTGTCTGAAAATCAATTTAAGACTCAACTCAAAAACCACCTACTCACCCAAAACTAAATGATCATACTATAAACTACTTTGAAAAATGCTCATTGCTACTTTCCTATACGATAATCTCAATTTTTAATAATATGTTACTATTATGTTACCCCTACTCATATTATAAGTTAATGTCAAAAATGCTCAATGTTATTTTCCTTAAGATAATCTCAATTCCATATTATCATTCAAGAATCTTAACACCTGTAACAATCTAATATCATTATATAATAATTTAAACAGTAAAATTTCATCATATTGTAATTTTGAAAATAATTTTTAACTAGAATAAACTCAATAAATTTCTCTAATATTAAGTACATAGTTTTTAAGGACTAGAATAAGCTGCCCCTAATGCCATGGCATGTCAGTGGCTCTCCTTGCACTCAATTTACATTGTAACTTCCGATACCCATGTAATCTGCAATGAAATAAAATTTGTTTGTTTGTTTGTTTTATTTTTGGATATTTTTTTAGTTCCTAGAATTTTAGATAGGGTTTTCCAGGTCTTTTTCATATCACCTTTTATGTTATGTAATCTGTTCTCATAATACAATTTTTTTGACCTTCTTATCAGACTGGTAAGGATTGACGAGTAACGCTTAGAGTGGTCTCTGGTTATTTGACCCATTCTGTACTGTTTTTCATATAGGTGCTTTGTGTTAATGGATTTTAGGATGCTTGGTGTTATGTATATATAAATTTTTGGTTCTAATGTAATCTGTCTTGCTTGCTTTACTCTAACCTTAACACGGGACTCCTGTGCAGCATTCTTCTTTGTCTCCATCACCTTCAAAACTCCTCCAGCAGCATTGGCATACGCAAGGAAGAACAGTATGCTCATCCGAGTGGCATCCGTCCCTGATGATAAATGCATGTGTAAACATGTTTTACATACATAATTTTTCTCTATTAATATTTAAAGTATTTTTCTCTGTTTAATCAACCTCATTTTACATTTTAAATGGCAAAAAGAAAAAGATATACAGTGGACCCCTGGAAATCGGCCCTAATCCGTTCCAGGAGCTAGGCCTAAAATCGAACTGGCCGATTTCTGAACCTTTATTTCCCATAAGAAATAATGTAAATACAATTAATCCGTTCCAGACACCTAAAAATATTCACAAAAAAAATAATTTTGTAAAGATTAACTATAGTTTTACATACACAAAACACATAATAACAACACATAATAAATTTACATTTAAAATAACATTTACTTACCTTTATTGAAGATTGTTGATGGCATCTAGAAGATAGGGAGGAGAAGTGAGGGAGGGCTTAGTGTTTGGAAGAGGAATCCTCACTCCCTGCCTTCCTGCTACACTTCCTGCATGCCTGCTACACTTCCTGCATGCCTGCTACACTCCCTGCATGCCTGCTACACTCCCTGCATGCATGCTACACTCCCTGCATGCCTGCTCCACTCACTGCATGCCTGCTACACTCCCTGCCTTCCTGCTCCACTCCCTGCATGCCTGCTCCACTCCCTGCATGCCTGCTCCACTCCCTGCATGCCTGCTACACTCCCTGCCTTCCTGCATGCCTTCTCCACTCACTGCATGCCTGCTACACTCCCTGCATGCCTGCTCCACTCCCTGCATGCCTGCTCCACTCCCTGCTTTCCTGCTACACTCCCTGCATGCTTGCTACACTCCCTGCATGCCTGCTACACTCCCTGCATGCCTGCTACACTCCCTGCATGCCTGCTACACTCCCTGCATGCCTGCTACACTCCCTGCATGCCTGCTACACTCTCTGCATGCCGATTGTGTTCCTCACTTTCTTTACTACAGGGGTGCCACTAGGAAGTTTATTTGAACTCATGGTGACTTATATTTCACAGTGACAATCAATAAACACAATAAAATTATTGTGAAATGTTTGAATGAGCACGCTGTGTAATGTTCACTCAAGGATAAACAAAACTAAACTGGCTCACGACGCCTGCACGGTGAGGCACGCGCAAGCGCAGGGCAGGCGGACAGGTCTGGTACGCGGGCCGGTAATCGGGGAAAAGTTGGGCCGAAAAAAGCAATCGATAATCGAGCCGGCCGATAATCAGACCGACCGATTTCCGGGGGTCCACTGTACATGTATAGAAAAATTGCACATGCTAAGGTTACAATGTGTGTTTACATTTCATAATTTGATTGGTACAAAGAAAGCCACTATCATGCCAAGGCATTTCAAGCAGACTTAACCTAATACTTAAAGACTACCGTATAACATATAGTAATGTAATTTGGATGCTTATATACTTACAGTGGTAATTCGGGTTACAAGCTTAATTCATTCCAGAAGGCTGTTCGAGTGCTGATTCCAAATGAATTTGTTCCCATAAGGAATAATGTAAATTAGATTAATCCGTTTCAGACCCCCAAAAATACACTTACAAAAGCACTTACAAAAATACACTTACATAATTGTTCGAGTTGGGAGCTGTTCATATGCCGAGGTACCACTGTATACAGTAGTCCCCCATATCCATAGGGATATGTTCCAAGACTTACCGTGGATGATGAAACAAGTAAAGACAACACTATTCAATTCACAGAGGTACAAAATAGCGATACTGCTGGTAGAAGCACTGATGTCCATACAAGGGTGATTGATAGGGAGGAAACAGGAAAAATTGCACCAGCAGCGAACGTAGCTACAATGAATCTTAGCAAACAGAAATCCAATCTATGCAAATACTATGCCTTGGGTATCTGCAGGCACGGTATATCTGGTAAAACAGGTGGGACATGCACCTTTGACCATCCCAAAAAATGCCACACCCACATGACTACAAGAGAGTGCAACTTCCCTTCCTGTAACCTATTTCTCTCTTTAAGAAGGGCTCCTTGTCGCGGTAAAGAGGCTATCGGTCTGAGGAATTTTACCTCTTGGTCTTCTTCCTCAGACCGAACCTAATTACCCCCCATTCCCCCCTTCCCTTTTTCCATCTTCCCCATCCTCCCTTTTCCCTTTCCTCCTCCTCCTCATCCCTCCCTTATTTCCTTCCCAGTTTTACCCTGGGAGCTTCTCTCCTCAGGCATTCTAGTTCCTAGGTAGGGGGAAGGGTATCATAGTCCATCCCATTCCGTTGAGGTCCTTGGCGGTGGTGTAGTTTGCCGTGGAATCTGGATCGCCTGGGGATATCCCGATCCCTCTCCGGTCACCCGGGGGGGTGGCCTTGGGTATCTTTCGGGCGACGGGTGTATCTCTGGAGGCCACCTTTCGGATTCCAGGGGTGGTGGCCGAAGGCGGTATGCTTTGTGGCGGATATCTGGCCGCCCTTTCTTTTGTCCGCCGAGATGGCTCGGTGAATGTGAGGTTGCTATCCCGGATTGCTGGTTTACTGGCATGAAGGGTAGGGTATGGCATGGGTTCCATGCAGCATCTGCACTACTTGCGGTGTTGAGGTCCTCTTGGGAACGGAGGGGGATTTGCGCTCCCTTTCATTCCTCCTAGGAGCTATTCCTCCACGTTCCCCCCTTTTTTTATTCTTTTTTTTATTTTTATTTTATTTTCTTCTTTCTTTTTTTTTCTTAAAAATAAAAAGAAAGAAGTAACCTAACCATGGCTGAGCTGCTGGTGCTGGTTCGTCACCTGCTTCAGGTACCAGGGACCCGACTGGCCCTTTCGATACGTCTGACCTTCGCTCTTCTCTGACCTTGATTCCGGCTTCTCCCTCGACGGTGCGGCAATTTTCGAATCGCTCGCCCGTCTCCCATCGGACCACCCCCGGTCCAACACCCAAACGACCAAGACCCACACATGACGATTCGACGCTTCCTTCTCGTTCATCTCAAAAACGACCAGCTCGTCACTCACTCCCCTTAAACTCTCTGTTTCAAACTACTCAATGGACAAAGTTTTTTACTCTGCGACCGACTTCTCCTAATACCTATCTTTCAGACCATAGTATTGGTAAAGCTCTGCTACGCCATGTTGGTAAAGACATCTCATTTCACGCTCTCAAGAGTGGCACTCGCATCATCACGGTCCAGAATGCTGGCCAAGCTCGCGATCTTTCTCTTCTTACAACCATATAGATTCTGCTCCTGTTACTATTGACAAGCACCATTCCCTCAATTCTTGTTGTTGTTCTGTCATTTTGCCCCACACCATTGTCCAACGGAATTTCCAGACATGTGGTGATGACATTTTTGAGCAGCTTGAGCTCCAAGAACTCCCTATCCTTAAAGTTGACACTTTTGTCCTCCCTGCCAATAAGCGAAGACTTTATCCTTGCAATATAGCTCGTTTAACATTTGACTGCCGTCAGCTACCACCTTCGGTTTACATTGCAGGTCAACGTTTACAAGTCCGAAAGGTGACCCCTACACCGCAACAGTGTAGAATCTGCTGGCGTTTTGGTCATCCAGCGAAATATTGCAGGTCCATGGCCGAAAGCCCAGTCTGTGGTGCTGACGACCATGCCAGTTCTTCTTGTACTCTCCCTCCCTCTTGCCTTAACTGTCATGAGGCACATCCATCATATTCTCGCCGTTGTCAGGTTTACCTGAATGAGCGGGAAATCCGTTGTCTCAAGAGACGGAAGGCTTCTCATATGCTATGGCCGTCTCTCATCTACGCCTTCAAGGGAGACTTCCCCGCATTTCCTATTCTCGAATTGCTAAACGTCGCCCCACTTTTGGGGTCCCAACTTCCACGGCTTCCTCTGTGGTCCCTGTAGTGATACCGCTCTTGTGGAGAGCCGCAGCAGGACACAATACGGCACCACCTCAGGGGGCCCCTAACAATAACAACAAACAGTACGGCGATGGCCCAGCATGGCGTGTGGTCTCGCTCTTACACAAATACATTCGTGATGCAGATTACATGGTAAGCTTAAATATGTCACCAGTAGCTATAGCTTTTCTGAGGACATATGCACCTTACATCACCTGTCCTGCAGCAGAGTCATTAGATGTATTTTCTTCGTTGCAGACATGTAAGGATTTAGGTTCACATAAGCCTGAAATGAGGCCTGTGTTTTTATCACAACAATTTATTGAACACAAATATCCTGGCTACCTGGTGATTCGAGCTAGACACACAGCAAAATGAGCGTTTCTACCTGAGAGGGAGCTTGAGATGTATTTCTTCTGTTGCAGGGAAAGGGACATGGTTTTAGTTTCAATAAAGC
>WNWK01021836.1:0-33526 GCA_009830355.1 Cherax destructor | reverse complement strand
AATGGTTTGAAAACAACTAGACCGACTGAAACAAAATAAATCGCCGGGTCCTGATGAGCTTTTCCAAGGGTTTTAAGGAATGCAAAATGGAACTCTGTGAACCATTATCTAACATTTTTAATTTATCTCTTCAAACAGGTGTAGTGTCTGATATTGGAAGATGGCTAATGTAATTCCTATTTTTAAAGCAGGGGACAAGTCACTACCGTCAAATTACCGAAATAACCCTAACCTCAATTGTAGGCAAATTACTAGAGTCAATTATAGCTGATATTATTGAAATTAGATAACCATAATTTGATTAATGATACTCAGCATGGATTCACGAGGGCCGTTCCTGCCTATCTGTCATGGGGACATGGTTATCAAACAGATAGAAAACTGGAAAATAAGTCCCGGGCCCCCGGCGAGTTGTTTTCCAGGGTATAAAGAATGCAAAATGGAACAGTCAGCCATTAAATGTGTTTAATCGTCCACCCTAACTGGTGTTTGGAGATGTGGAAGATAGCTAATGTAGTTCCTATATTATATAGGGGATAAGTCCATTCCATCAAATTACCTAATAAGCCTCCGTCTATAGTAGGCAAATTATTAGAATCAATTATAGCTGATATTATCAGAAGTCACCTTGAAGACCATAATTTGATTAATGAATCTCAGCATGGGTTTACGAGGAGTCGTTCCTGCCTACAAATTTCTGGCTTTTCAATAAAACATTTGAGGCAGTAGACAGTGATAAAAAATATGATAAGACTTGGATTTCATGGCCTTCGATAAGTACCTCACAGGAGACTCTTAAGAAAGGTGGCAGCTCATGGTATAGGAGGTAAAGTTCTAGCATGGATAGAGGCATGGCTTAACAATGAAACAGAGTTTTTCCATTAATGGGGTCAAATCTGAATGTGGATTAGTCACTAGTGGCGTTCACAAGGATCGTTTTGGGCCCATTGTTGTTCATAATTTACATAAATGACATTGATGAAGGAATTGCAAGTGACATGAGTAAATTTGCTGATGATAAAAAAATAGGCCGTATAATTCATTCTGAGGAGGATCCAATGAACTCCGGAGGATTTGGAAAATTAATGTCTTGGTCTGAAAAGTGGCAGATGAAGTTCAATGTGGACAAGTGTAAGGTGCTAGTGTTGTTAATGAAAATATCCCTCAAATTTATAAACTGGTGAAGTTGAGCGTCATACGGAATGTGAAAAGACTTGGGAGTCATGGAAAAAGCAGGAATCTAAAAGCCAAGACAACATCCAAAATTGCGCAAAAGGCTAACAGATTCTAGGTTTATATCAAGAAGTATAAGCAACAGAAGTCCAAAAGTTTTTTACAGCTCTATACATCACTAGTGAGACCTCATTTGGATTATGCAGCTCATTTTGGTCCCCTTACTACAGGATGGATATAGATTCATTGGAGAACATACAAAAGAAGAATGACTAAAATGATTTACAGTATAAGAAATCTCCCGTATGAAGATAGACTTAGACATTGAATCTCCACTTCTGGAGGCGTAGAATGGGGGAGATATCATCGAGGTGCAAGTGGATGATGGGCATAAACAAAGGAATATTAATAAAATACTGAGGATATCGAACCAAGTAAGACGAGAAATAACGGATTTAAATTGGATAAATTTAGATTTAGAAAGGACATAGGCAAGTACTGGTTTTCGAACAGAGTTGTAGATCGTGGAACAATCTTCCAGTAGGGTGATAGAGGCTAGGACCTTGGTTGGCTTTAAAGAGATTGGACAAATATATGAGTGGGAGAGGTTGGGTTTGATTGGTGTCGTGGGTGCAGGAGTGAATTCTTAGGTAGTGGTGGTTTTGATATGGACGTGCCTTGTATGGGCCAGTAGGCCTTCTGCAGTGTTCCTCCATTCTTATGTTCTTATGTTATCTAATTTATTACCTTCTTCAGTAAAGCTTTTGAGGCTGTTGATCACGATAAAGAATTCGATATTGTTTATTTAGACTTTAGTAAGGCTTTTGATAGAGTACTGCAACAGAGACTGTTAAAGAAAGTGGCAGCTCATGGCATTGTGGGAAAGTGCTGTTATGGATCGAGTCATGGCTCACCAATAGGAAGCAGAGGTGTGCATAAATGGGGTTAAATCGAATGGGGACTTGTAACAAGTGGTGTTCCACAGGGATCAGTCTTAGGCCCGTTGTTATTTATAATATATATCAATGACCTTGACGAGGGAATTACTAGTGATATGAGCAAATTCGGCCAAACACGAAATGGGTAGGACAATTGATTCAAACATAGATGTCATAGAACTTCAGGAAGATTTAGACAAACTTAATTCATGGTCAGAAAAGTGGCAGATGTAGTTCAATGCAGATAAATGCAAGGTTCTGAAGCTCGGGGTGTCCAAAACCAAGCACTTATAGGTTAAATAATGTAGAACTTAGTTATACAGATTCGAGAAGGACTTGGGGGTGATGGTAAGCCAGCAACCAAACCAAGACAGCAATGCCTAGCGTACGTAATAAGGCAAATAGATTACTGGGATTTATATCAAGTGTTAGCAACAGAAGTCCAGGGGTTATATTACAGCTTTATACATCATTAGTAAGGCCTCACCTAATTCCAAGCTCAGTTCTGGTCTCCATATTACAGAATGGACATAAATTCGTTAAAAAACATTCAGCGTAGAATGACTAAATTATTACATAGCATTAGAAATCTTCCTTACAAAAATATTGAAGGCCCAAATTACATTCACTTGTAAGCGTAAAGGGGGGAGACATGATCGAGGTATAAAAAGTGGAAAATGGGAAATTAAAGAGGGGATATAAATAAGGTCTTGAGGTATCTCTCCAAGAACCCCGCAAATAAGGTTCAAGTTAGATAAGTTTAGATTTAGAAAGGATATAGGAAAGTATTGGTTTGGAAATAGGGTGTTGATGAGTGGAACAGTCTGCCTAGTAGGGTTATTGAAGAAAAGGACCTTGGGTAGTTTTAAATTTAGGTTGGATAAATTCATGAGTGAGAGGGGTTGGATTTGAGTGGGACTCGCACATGAGTAAAATGGAATTGTCAAAGCTTATTTCTTGGGTAGCATTGAAAATTGGGTTGAGCAAGTGTTCTGTTAGTGGGGCCGGTTGTGAAGGACCTGCCTAAGTATGGGCCAAGGGCCTGCTGCAGTGTTCCTCCTTTCTTATGTTCTTATGAGAGTGGCGTACGTGTGGGTGAGCTTGCCAGGATGTAGGAAAAAAACAATTCTGTTACCACTATCCTGGCAAAGAGAAAAAAATCAAGGGCTAATGTTGCAAAAGGAGTTGATATGTTTGAAACAAAGATCGAAAACAGTGGATGAGGTTGAGAAGTTATTGCTGGTGTGGATCAATCAAAAACGGATAGTGGGTGATAGTATTTCCAGGGCGATAATTTGTGAAAAGGCAAGGCAGTTGCACGCAGATCTTGTCAAGAAAATGCCTGGAACCAGTGCTGATGCAGTGATTTTAAAGCCAACAGAGGCTGGTTTGAGAGGTTTAAAAATGTAGTGGCATACACAATGTTGTGAGGCATGGTGAGGCAGCCAGCTCAGAAAATGTGCAGCTGAAAAATTTGTTCAGGAATTCCAGGGGTTCATAGACACTGAAAATTTGAACCCCAACAAGTGTTTAATTGTGATGAAACATGCCTCTTTTGGAAGAAAATGCCAAAGAGGACCTTCATTACTCAAAGGAAAAGGCACTGCCAGGACACAACCCCTATAAAGCGGGGGCTAACTCTCATGTGTGCCAATGCCAGTGGTGATTTTAAAGTGAAGCCTTTACTGGTGTATCACACAGAAAATCCCAGAGCCTTCAAGAAACACTGTTAACAGGAATAATTTGTGTGTGCATTGGAAGGCTAACACTAATGCATGGGTCACTAAGGACGTTTTTGTGGAATGGTTGACTGCAGTGTTTGGCCCTAGTGTGAAGAAATACCTCCTGGAAAAGAAATTGCCACTCAAGTGCCTCCTGGTACTGGACAATGCTCCTGCTCATCCTCACAACTTTGATGACTTTTTGTCTGATAAGTTTAGTTTCATCACAGTGAAGTTCTTGCCTCCTAACACCACTCCTCTCATCCAGCCCATGGACCAGCTGGTCATTTCCAACTTCAGAAACTGTACACCAAAGCATTGTTTCAAAGGCTTTGATGTAACCTCAGCCTCTGCATTGACCCTAAGAGAGTTCTGGAAAGATCACTTCAATATCGTGCATTGCATAGGCCTTATAGGTAATTCTTGGGAGGGAGTGACATCCAGGACTTTGAACTCTGCTTGGAGACAACTGTGGCCAGATTGTGTTGAAAAGAGGGATTTTGAAGGATTTGAGGCTGACCCTGACCCTGACGACCCTGTGCCTGTTGTGGAAGATATTGTGGCATTGGGGAACAGCCTGGGGTTGGAGGTGAGTGGTGAGGATGTGGAAGAGTTAGTGGAGGACCACAGGGTAGAGCTAACAACTGAAGACCTGCAAGAGCTGGAAGTGGAACAGCATGAGACCAGAGCTGAGGTTATTGCTTCACAGGAGGAGAAGAGAGTGAAGGAGGTGCCTTCTTCAGTGCTTAGGGACATGTGTTCAAAGTGGATTGAATTGCAGACATTTGTTGAACAAAATCACCCTGAGCAAGCTGAAATGAGCCATCTGTGCAACCAGTTCAGTGACAGAGCCATGTTGCACTTCAGGAAAATGTTAAACAGGTGCCAGAAACAGAGGACTCTGGACAGTTATTTTTCTAAGAAGAGTTCTAGTGACTCTCAAGCTGGTCCTAGTGGCATTAAAAAAAAAGAAGGAAGTAACCCCAGGAGGGTCTTGTTACCTGAAGTCCTTTTGGAGGGATTCCCCCCTTCCAAAACTAACTCCTCCTATTTCCTTCTCCCTATCTTCCAGATGCTAGCAAGTCTCTTCAATAAAGGTAAGTAAATGTTATTTTAAATGTTTATTTCAATATTTATTTATAAATTTAATATTGTATGTAGTATTTATGTGTAGTTATTCTTTAAAAAATTATTTTTTTGTGAATATTTTTGGATGTCTGGAACGGATTAATTCTCTTTACATTATTTCTTATGGGAAATAAGGTTTGAATAACAATTTTCGGGTAAAGGTCTAGCTCCTGGAACGGATTAAGATCGTTAGAAGGGTCCTGTAAAAGCTATTTTTGCATTTTTTCTTATGACAAGAGTGATCTAGGTGTGTTTCCCCTGATGTAAACAACTACAGTGGTACCCCGACTTACGATATTTTTTCATTCCAGAATGCTGTTCAAGTGCCATTACCAAACGAATTTATCTCCATAAGAAATGATGTAAAATAGACTAGTCCTTTTAGACCCCCAAAATTACACTTACAAAAGCATTTAAAAAAAATCAACTTACATAAAAGGGTGTGTTTGGGGACCATCGTAAGTCGGGGTACCACTGTATCTATCTTATGATCTTATTCCAGAGTGGCAGCCTCCACCCTTACCCTACTCACATAATATGGTATATATTATTCATTTCAGCGTCTTTATTACAGTTCTAGGGTATTTATCGTGTTTCTGATATCAATTTGGAATAAATGTAATACAGTGGACCCTCGGTGTTCGTGTTTAATCTGTTCCAGAGAGATCGAATAAAACTGAAATCGGAGAAAACTGAAACCATTTTCCCCCAAAGAAATAATGTAAATTTAATTAATTAATTTCAGACACCCAGGAGTATTTACAAAAAATAATTTTTTAGAGATTGAATATAGATTTACATACAGAAAAGAATGACAAATAAATATAAAGCACTAATAACACTAATCACACTTACCTTTATTGGCGAATCTTGTTGGTGTATGGAAGACGGAGAGGAGGAGAGAGGGTGGAGAGTTTATTGTTTGGAGGCAGGACAAAATGCTTCAATATGACACTAATATCAGCTCTATGGCTTATTTATCTATCACAATTCATCTAATTTCTTCCTCCGTAAGCCATGCGTGTCGTAAGAGGCGACTAAAATGCCGGGAGCAAGGGGCTAGTAACCCCTTCTCCTGTATATATTACTAAATGTAAAAGGGGAAACTTTCGTTTTTCATTTTGGGCCACCCCGCTTCGGTGGGAAACGGCCGACATGTTGAAAGAAAGAAAGAAGAAGAATTCATCTAATATGACATAATAAACAATATTAATAACATAGAAACATGATATATACTCTAGAATGAATGTAAACAGCCTATTCAGAGGCTCTTTCAAACTGCGCGGCACTACGGTGCTGCCATCTATAGGCCTATCAAGGTCGGGCTGGTCAGCCATGTTTCTTCCTCACTCTGGCGGCCTATCTACTCGAGACAGGTTCTACCCTTGCTGGCTCCCAGGTCCCCTCACGCTCTGCCCCCGTGTATACCTACACCTTCCCATTAATAAACTGAGTCTAGTCATCGGCCGTATCTCTACACCTACGCTACCATTCTGCACTAGACGTAAGAAGCCAAGAAAAGAGAGTTAACAGTGGTGACAGCAGTGGTTCATGGCAGAGTGTAGTGTAGGGGACCCACCGACCAGTCGATCATCCGACCAAGCCAGTCATATCCAGGTCATCTGCTGGCTTATAGCTTCATCCGTCCTCCCAGCGTCTCGTGGGTCCCTGAGTCAGATCACCGTCCTTGATTTTTCCACAAAATCGGGACATTAGCATCAGGGCGTCATCTCCAGCCGGAAGCAGTCACGTGTGTTCAACTTCTGCAGTTCTCCAGTGTTTTCCTGCACCCCTCCTGCTACTACGATTCTACGCTCCCTGTCTCCAGCTCGCCGTCTGTGTGTTGTTCTCGGTGTTCAAGACGCCACTCCTAGCTTGAACATGTGGGAACCCAGTTTGCCCATGCCAAGCCAGGCGTCTGTTGCCATGCCAAGCCAGGCGTCTGTCGCCACGCCAAGCCAGGCGTCTGTTGCCACGCCAAGCCAGGTGTCTGTTTGCTCCTGCGCCTCGTCGTTCTGCAATCAACACCCTTCAGCAACAGCAGTGATTTAGAACATTTTCTTTTTCTTTCCCCGTTCTCAAGTACAGTACCTCAAATTTTCCCCAGTGATAACTGTAAAGTAAATTTTTGATTTAAGTATACTTGATTGCTGCCCCTGCCTCGTCTTGTCTGAAACCATTTCCCCGTGTCCGTCTGCGCTTCCAAAGCCACAGTCGGCAGCGCATTCAGACACCGCCCCCAGTGTAAACAACGCCGCGCCCAGCTGGCGAGGTTCTGTGCTCTTTATTAAAATCCATCCTTTTCGCAGAGTCCTACGACCCCTTTCCAGTTCTTACCAAGTGTTGCACAAGATTATTCTATTGAAGAAAATCCCATAGAAGTTCCCAAGTGCTCATACAGCATTTAGCCACCAGTACACACCTGCCTACTTGTGCCTCTCCATCGACAATCAAAGCTAAGTAAACAGTGACTGTCTAGCATTTTCTAAGAATTTGTGACATTATTTAATTGCCCTGCACCAAGTACAGTATCACTGAAGCCCATACTTTCAGTGAATTATTCAGCAACATTATTGCATTTTGCAAACTCATTTTTTTTGCATTTTTAAATCCTAGTGCATTATTCTGCACCTAGCCTCTCACCTAATTATTAATTGTTCCTGCTCAAAGTTGTTCATTGTGCTACCCATATATATATATACAGTGGTACCCCGACTTACGATATTTTTTCATTCCAGAATGCTGTTCAAGTGCCATTACCAAACGAATTTATCTCCATAAGAAATGATGTAAAATAGACTAGTCCTTTTACACCCCCAAAATTACACTTACAAAAGCATTTAAAAAAATCAACTTACATAAAAGGGTGTGTTTGGGGACCATCGTAAGTCGGGGTACCACTGTATACATATATATACGTACATATATATATACAGTGGTACCTCGAGTTACGATATTTTTTTGTTCGAGAATGCTGTTCAAGTGCCATTACCAAACGAATTTATCCCCATAAGGAATAATGTAAAATAGACTAGTCCTTTTACACCCCCAAAAAAATACCTACAAAAGCATTTAAAAAAATAAACTTACATAAAAGGGCGATTTTGGGGACCATCGTAACTCGAGGTACCACTGTATATATATACACATATATACACATATATATATACACATATATACACATATATACACATATATACACACATATACACACATATACACATACACATATATATACACACATATATACACATACACATACATACACATATATACACATATATACACATATATATACATATATACATATATACAATATATACATATATATATACATATATATATATACATATACAGTGGTACCCCGACTTACGATATTTTTTCATTCCAGAATGCTGTTCAAGTGCCATTACCAAACGAATTTATCTCCATAAGAAATGATGTAAAATAGACTAGTCCTTTTAGACCCCCAAAATTACACTTACAAAAGCATTTAAAAAAATCAACTTACGTAAAAGGGTGTGTTTCGGGACCATCGTAAGTCGGGGTACCACTGTATATATATATACATATATATATATATATACATATATATACATATATATATATATATATATATATATACAGTGGTACCGTTTACGATATTTTTCATTCAGAATGCTGTTCAAGTGCCATTACCAAACGAATTTATCTCCTTAAGAAATGTTGTAAAATAGACTAGTCCTTTTAGACCCCCAAAATTACACTTACAAAAGCATTTAAAAAAATAAACTTACATAAAAGGGTGAGTTTGGGGACCATCGTAAACCGGGGTACCACTGTATATACATATATATACATATATATACATATATATACATATATATACATATATATACATATATATATATATACATATATATACATATATATATATATATATATACATATATATATATACATATATATATACAGTGGTACCTCGAGTTACGATGGTCCCCAAAATCGCCCTTTTATGTAAGTTTATTTTTAAATGCTTTTGTAAGTATATTTTGGGGTGTAAAAGGACTAGTCTATTTTACATTATTTCTTTTGGGGATAAATTCGTTTGGTAATGGCACTTGAACAGCATTCTCATAACATACATACATACATATATACATACATATATACATACATACATATATACATACATATATACATACATACACAGGCAGTCAGTCACAGCAGTCACGCGCGTTTTGAGCTCCGCTAAATTGGGTCGTATTGGGTGGTCCTAGGGGGAATCCGAGTGCAACAAACAGGCGTGGGCATAGGCTAAAGTGTCATACTCATTTAAAACCAAAAAGCAGGGAAATACGAGTGATCCCAGAGGAAGAAAACACAGTAAATAGTGGAAGTGCCAGTGAGGGGAGGCGTTGATAGGCCTAACAGTGGTTGCCACACAGCAGGAAGTCGAGAATTTATCGTAGTGAACTATAAAGCAGTGGGAGCATATCTACTGGAGGCACCCAAGAAAGGAAGATAAGTGCAAGGCAAGCAGTGAACAATACGGTGATTGCATAAAGCGAGCCCAATAGAAAAGAAACAAAGAGGTAGTACCCAGCAGTACCCAGCAGGGCGCCACGCCAGGAGAATACCCACAGCAGACATCGAATGTAATGTACAAATTCCTAGTTGTGGTTTGCAGGTTTGCAGGTTTCTGGCCCTGAGTTGCTGAAGCTGTGGGACAAATCCCTGCTCGTAGGAGCTGAATTCATAGTATAGTTCATAGTTCGGAAGACAAGTCAGGGCGCAGGGCTACCAACCAAATGTACACACGTGTACGCACGCCACACACACACACACTTGAAGTAGTCAGGATATAGACATAGTACCATACAATTGTTCGTGTAGTAGCAACAATATTATTACCAGTTTATAAGTAGCAACTTTTAGTAGCAGTGCTTAGTAAGATTACAGAATTAGATGTACAATAGGTAGACACTGTGGAAGAGGTGCCAAGACGCACACACACACGCACACGCTTGAAATAGTCGGGGCGTAAGACCGTAGAATACTCTTGACAGTGTTTATTCATAAGTAGCAAGTATTACACAGTACGTGATAGTATTATATGGCAGCATACGGTAGGAGCCTAGGATATCTAAGGTCAGTGAAATAGTCTAATTAAATCAAGGCAGTGAGGACAGGCAATCACTCACCACACACTCAGTGGCCTACATCAAACTGACGCGAACCCACTAACCACTTCCTCAACTACACACAACAACACCACACACAGACGACAGCCACACACACACACATACACACACACTCAGTTAGGCTTAGCATTGACCAGTAGCCCACTAACCATTTCCCTACAAACCACGTAATCCTCCCATGCACACGCACACACACACACACACACACACACACACACACACATACATACGCTCACACACACGCACACACTCTCTCTATACCCTCTATACCCTTTGGTATCACTATCCAGTTATAGAACTAGTACTAGCAAAATCCTAGATTAATATTAGGAGAGTAGCCAACTAGTACTATCAAAATCCTAGATTAATATTAGGAGAGTAGTCCAAACTTCTGAAACCTATCTCCCCCCTGCTCTATCCCCCCGCTCTCTCCCTCCCTCTCTATACCTCCCCTTCTCCCTCTCACACACACACCCTCCCCCTCTCTATACCTCCCCCACTCAATACCTCCCTCTCCCACTCTATACCTCCTCTCCCCCCATCTCCCCCTCCCGATCCCTCCCCCTCCCTCTCCCTACCTCTCCCTCTCCCTACCTCTCTAGTACTAGCAATATTCTAGCTTAATATCTAGGAGAGTAGTCCAAACTTTCTGAAAACCTATATCCCCCCCACTCTCTCCCTCCCTTTCTCCCTCAAATGCACACCCCCCTCTCCCTCTCTATACCCCCTCTCCCCCTATCTCCCTCCCCTTCTCCCTCACACACAAACCCTCCCCCTCTCTCCATCCCCCTCTCTATACCTCCCTCTCCCCCTCTCTATACCTCCCTCTCCCCATCTCCCCTCCATATCCCTCCCTCTCCCTCTCCCTCTCTCACTCCCCCTCTCCCTCTCTCTCTTTCTCCCACCCCCTCTTCCTCCCTCTCCCTCTATCTCTATCTTCCTCCATCTCTCTACCTCCCTCTCTCTCCCTCTACCTATCTCTCTTCCTACCTCTCTACCTCCCTCGCTCTCCCTCTCCCTCTTGCTCTCTTTCTCTCTCCCTCTATCCACCCTCTTCTACATTTCCTCTAAGATATCTCTCTCCCCCCACCCCCATCCCTATCCTTTCTCCGTTTCTCCCTCAACCCCTTCCTCACCCCTCTTTCTCCTTTCTCCTGACACCTCAATACATCCACAAGGGACTCAGCGGGAAGATGGGTGGCTCAGAGAGGGTGTCAACAAGGAAGATGATGGCCGATCAGGGAAGGCAACAGTGGGAGGAGGAAATATCTAGAAGGGAGAAGGAATGGGAGAGGAAGATATTGGTGATCACCGAGGAGCTCGATGAAAGGGAAAAGGAATGGGAGAGGAAGCTATTGGTGATCAGCGAGGAAATGGAGAAGAGGATAGCTGAGGAGAGTAGAAAATGGGTAATGCAAGCCAAAAAAGCAGAAGCCAAGATCCAGACCCTAGAAGAGAAGCTGCAGGGACTGACACAGAATAGAGACAATAGTACCTGGCAGGAAACAACACTTGGAGCTTGTGCACCAGGCACAGCCACAGGGAATGAGGAGAAAGGAGGAGAACTCGGGTACTCACAGGCACTGGCAGGCACACATGGGGCCCGAAGCAAGACGAGCAGGATAACAACACACGAGAGGGATATAGAAGAAGCAGCCAGGGTCACGAAGAGCACCACAGGAACAACGAATGGGAGCACAGAAACAACATATGAGAGGGTAGACAAAACAGCAGACACGCTAAACATGGAGACCCCAACAACACACTGCAGCGGACAGGGACGTAAGAGCAGACCGGACACACAAAGGAACACGGGGAATACATCCATGACAGCACCGGGAGAGGATAATGCACCTTTGACAAGGCAATGGGAGACACAGTGGGAGGAGGAAAGGGAGAAGTCGATTTTCATCTATGGCCTGAAGGAAGTCGAAGGGGACACCCACCATAGAAGGAAACAGGAGGAGACAGAACAGATCGATGGTATCATGCTAGCAATAGGGGGAGACTCATCCCAAGTGACAAATTTTCGGAGAATCGGGTGGTACACAAAGGGAAGAAATCGACCCCTCAAGGTAATATTCAAGGCAGAATCAGCACGCACCATGATCCTGCAAGAGAAAGCTCGGCTGAGGACGAACCAGGGGTACTGGAATGTATATCTAGATCGAGACAGAACGCAGGAAGAAAGGGAGGCCCGGAGGGAGAAGATAAGAAGGAGAAGAGAGGAGGGAGGGGAGACAGTGAGACACGGAGGACACCAAGCCCAAGCAGGACAAACACACACACTGGAAATACCCTTAACGGGCCTCATATCACAAACAACCCACGACACCCATACACTCTAGCACCACACCCACTTATCAGGCCCCCTGTCCCCACCCTAGCAAATGAAAACCCACCATCACAGTTACCCCCACCCCCACCTCAAGCTGCACCCCACCTGCCCATACCCCAACCATACAATCACCCCCACCCATGCTGCAACCCCCTGCGGGCACCCTGCCCACACCCCCATCCCACCAAGATCTCCCCAGGGCCACAGTATTGGAAACAAGGTTGAAGGTTTGGTACACAAATGCGGATGGAATTACGAATAAGTATGAAGAGTGGAATGAAAGAATAGATGAGGCATCCCCAGACATCATAGCGGTCACAGAAACTAAACTAAATGAGACAATAACAGATGCAATTTTCCCACATGGATATCAGATCCTGAGGAAAGATAGGAGGAGCAGGGGGGGTGGAGGGGTCGCACTGCTTGTAAGGCACCATTGGAGATTCGAGGAAATGGTAGGAGTGGAGGGGGGTAGAGAACGGGATTTCATAGTAGGTACCATCCAGTCTGGGGAGCATAAGATAATCATTGCAGTGATGTATAACCCACCACAGAACTGCAGGAGGCCAGGAGAAGAATACGATGAGAACAAAAGAGCGATGGTGGACACCCTGGCGGAGGTGGCAAGAAAAGCACACATGAGCAGAGCGAAGCTACTGGTCATGGGAGATTTCAACCACAGGGAGATCGACTGGGAGAACCATGAACCACGTGGGGGTCCAGAAACTTGGAGAGCCAAGATGATGGACGTGGTACTGGAAAACCTGATGCACCAACATGTCAGGGACACGACCAGAGAGAGAGGAGAAGATGAAACAGCAAGACTGGACCTTGTATTCACCCTGAACAGCTCAGATATTGAAGACATAACGCACGAGAGCCCCCTGGGAGCCAGTGACCATATGGTGCTTAGCTTTGAGTACATTGTAGAGCTACACGTGGAGAGGGGAAACAGTACCGATAGAGACAAACCAGACTTTAAAGAGGAAACTACACGGGCATGAGGAATTTCCTGCAGGACATTCAGTGGGAAAGGGAAATGGAAGGACTGACAATAAATGAAATGATGGAATACGTAGGGGCAAAGTGCAAGGAGGCAGAGGAACGGTTTATACCCAGAGGCAAAGGATTAAATGGGAAGGCCAGAAAGAGCCCCTGGTTTACCCAACGGTGCAGGGAGGCAAAGACTCAGAGTATCAGAGAATGGAAACGGTACAGAAGGCAAAGAACCCAAGTAAACAAAGAGATTAGTAGAAGAGCTAGAAACGAGTATGCACAAGTACGGAGGGAGGCCCAGAAACAGTACGAAAATGACATAGCATCGAAAGTTAAGTCCGACCCGAAACTGATGTTCAGTCACATCAGAAGGAAGACAACAGTCAAGGACCAGGTGATAAGGCTGAGGAGAGAAGATGGGGAACTCACAAGTAATGATCAAGAGGTATGTGAGGAGCTCAACTTGAGGTTTAAGGAAGTATTCACAATGGAGGAAGGAAGGCAGCTGGGTAGACAGGACATGGTTCGTCACCAACAAGGGATGTACCAAGTGCTAGAGGGCATACATACAACTGAGGAGGAAGTGAAGCAGTTACTCAGTGACCTCGATACCTCAAAGGCGATGGGTCCGGACAATATCTCCCCGTGGGTTCTTCGGGAAGGAGCTGAGGTACTGAGTGTGCCACTTACCATAATATTCAACACATCCCTTGAAACTGGGCAGCTACCTGAGGTATGGAAGAAGGCCAACGTAGTCTCCATTTTTAAAAAAGGAGACAGAAAAGAGGCACTAAACTATAGACCGGTGTCACTTACATGTATAGTGTGCAAAGTCCTGGAGAAAATCATCAGGAAAAGAATGGTGGAACACCTTGAGCGGAACAGGATAATAAACACCAGACAGCGCGGATTCCGGGAAGGCAAATCCTGTGTAACAAACCTCCTAGAGTTCTATGATAAAGTAACAGAGGTAAGGCAGGAGAGAGAAGGGTGGGTTGATTGCATTTTCCTGGACTGCAGGAAGGCCTTCGACACAGTTCCTCACATGAGATTAGTAAAGAAGTTGGAAGAACAAGCAGGTATAACAGGAAGGGCACTGGAATGGATCAGGGAATACCTCAAAGGGAGGCAACAACGGGTCATGGTGCGTGGTGAGGTATCACAGTGGGCGCCTGTGACGAGCGGTGTACCGCAGGGGTCAGTCCTAGGACCAGTGTTATTCCTGGTATATGTAAATGACATGACGGACGGGATAGACTCAGAAGTGTCTCTATTCACGGATGATGTGAAAATAATGAGGAGAATCACATCGGAAGAGGACCAGGCAGGGCTGCAAACAGACCTGGACAAGCTCGACATCTGGTCTAGCAGTTGGCTTCTCGAATTCAATCCCTCCAAATGCAAAGTCATGAGGATCGGAGAAGGGCAAAGAAGACCGCTGACAGAGTACAAGCTAGGCGGACAAAGGCTACAAACCTCGGCAAAGGAGAAAGACCTTGGAGTGAGTATAACGCCAAGCACGTCTCCGGAGGCACACATCAACCAGATAACTGCGGCAGCATATGGGCGTCTGGCAAACCTTAGATTAGCGTTCCGTTACCTTAACAAGGAATCGTTCAAGACACTGTATACCGTACACGTCAGGCCCATACTAGAATATGCAGCACCAGTCTGGAACCCACACCTGGTCAAGCACGTAAGGAAACTAGAGAAAGTGCAAAGGTTTGCGACAAGGTTAGTTCCACAACTCAGGGGTCTGTCTTATGAAGAAAGGTTGAGGGAAATAGGACTAACAACACTGGAGGAAAGAAGGGTCAGAGGAGACATGATAACAACATACAAAATACTGCAGGGAATTGACAAGGTAGATAGTGACAGGTTGTTTCAGAGAGGGAACACAGAAACAAGGGGACACAACTGGAAGCTGAAGACTCAGATGAGTCAAAGGGATGTCAGGAAACATTTCTTCAGCCACAGAGTAGTCAGGAAGTGGAATGGACTAGAGAAAGATATAGTGGAGGCAGGAACCATACATAGTTTTAAGACAAGGTATGATAAAGCTCATGGAGCAGGGAGAGCAGAGACCCAGTAGCAGACAGCGAAGAGGCAGGGCCAGGAGCTGAGTCTCGACCCCTGCAACCACAATTAGGTGAGTACATACATATATACATACATATATACATACATACATATATACATACATATATATATATACATATATATATATATATACATATATATATATACATATATATATATATATATATATATATATATATATATATATATATATATATATACATATATATATATACATATATATACATATATATATATATACATATATATATACAGTAAGGGAACCACCCCAACTATGCAGATCTGATGGCAGCCAAAAGTGTCCAGATGGTATCACCCTTCAAGCCTGGACAGACGGCAAGCAGGTGGTGTGGGACTACACATGTGCATCTACCTTGGCTGATACCTATCTCCAATACACCAGGGAGGAAGGAGGGGCAGCTGCCACCTTCAGGGAGTCCCAGAAGTCGAGAAAATATGGAGAACTTGCCCATCATTATATGTTTGTTCCCATAGGCTCAGAGACCCTTGGCTCATGGGGAAAGAGTGCATCTAAGTTCCTCAAGGAGCTGGGCAAAAGACTCAACAGGGTAACTAGGGATCCCAGGGCAGCTAGTTTTCTGTTCCAGCGACTCAGCGCTGCTGTTCAGAGGGGTAATGCATGCTGTATTCTGGGCACGCGCCCCAGCTCGGAAGAGCTGGATGAGATTTTCGCATTATAATCAGTGACAAACATGTAACAATATGTACTAGACATGTATATATATATATTCTTTTTTTAATTGCAAGTCATATCTGTCTGCTATTATTTTGATTGTTGCACCTGCAAGCTAGCCACAAATTGTTGACAACCCTGCACAGTTCTGATGTGTTAGTGTGTTCAAAGTGCTATTTTAATACTTGCCAGTGTCAGTTTTATTCTGCTTGAATTCAACAACTTGTGACTAGACACCTACATTTTCTCCAGTGTCTCAATTTAATTTTTTTTTCTCCATATTATTTCTTTGCCATATTTTTGTTTAGGCTCATTCACCTGTGTTTTGCATTCTGTTAATGTTTATGCCCTGTCATTGAGTGCATTATCAGTTCCTACCCTTGAATTCCCAGGAACCTGCTTAATTGCCATTATTGCAATACTTACCTGTGAAATTTCATATTTTTGAACCAGAATTTACTTGTCATATTTTTTTCTTGTGTCAGTGTACACTCATTTTGCCACCTGTAACTTTTTGCACCTATTATTATTGATTTTTACCATTTTTGCATTTTACTCATTGCCTTTTTGTGTGAAATTCAGCACTTCTTGATACAGTAAATTTTTGTGACTGTTTTTAGTACCATTGAAGACTGATATTATAAATTGTTTTGCCACCTTACCTTGCTGCAAGTGAATTCATATTTTTCTTTGCCATACCTAATTGCAACTGCCAGCACCTGCAACATTTTGCTGTGTGTTGAGAAAGCCTGCACTGCAGTACAGTGTGTGTAATACCCAGTTTTTATTTTAATTTGCAAACTTTTGTTAATTCTGCTACTTGTTACAGTTCATTCATTTTCATGCAAGTTATCTCTGCTTTTGTTCTGTGAACACCCCAGCAATTAATTCACTTGTATCCAAAATTTACCTTGAGTTTCAGAGAGTACCATTCTTTTTTTTGACGTAATCCACGCATTTGTTAGCAATTAAGTAGTTTTCGAGTAACACCGTGTTGTGTCCTCTCTGAGTTCTAGCCGTTTGCATATCAATTCTTGCTTTGATTCCTTTCCCTTTCTCCGTGACTTATTTTGCACTTGTAACTGACGCTATGACTCAGAAACGCAGTGGCCGTCGCGGTGCCCAAGCTTCTGCCACAGATGGCACTGATGCCTCTCCTGTTCGGTCCCATCAGGGGGAGGACGACGCCTCCCCAACGATTGGCCAGGCAGTAGCCCATATCGCGGCCACGAATGGCACTTCATGTCATTCCCGCCCGTCCCTTTTGTTCGACGGTCGCGCCAGTATGTTGGAGACTTGGTTCAAATCGGTCGAGACGACAGTCAAGGGACGAACCGATAACCCCACTGACGCGCACTATGTAAACACTGCCGCGGTGGCTGTGGACAAATCCCTAAGTGTTATCACTTCCTTCTTAGACTTGGTGGAAGTGCGTGATTTGAAGTCATGGCCAAAGCTTAAGGAAGCATTCCGTAATTACTTCCGGTGCAGGCATCAGCGCCATTACCTTGACATTATGACTAGCGTCTTGAATGAGTGCCAATCCTCGGATGAAAGCCCCCTTGCTTACGTCTGTCGTTTCCAGCGAGCATCGTTAGATTTTATTGATATTATGAAGGATAGCAAGTGGGTCACTGGTGACGGTAGTATAAAACTTGAAGACATCATCCCCATGATCGTCGGAGGCATCATGCGGAGAGATGCCCCACTCCATCTCCATGATAGGATTGACGAATTAGGGCTCGGCCCCAAGGAACACATCCTGGGCGCCTTTAATGCCATCGATAAAATTAAACCGCTGGGCAAGAAAGACAAGGCTTGTCGCCCTGCTGGTACTCCCTTGCAAGTCCCTCAATCATCAACTCTTGTGTCGCCGCCGGTGCAACCCCCTGTCACTTTTACTGCAGCCGTCCAGCAATCAGCACACAAGGCTAGGATGAACGGCAAACCTCAGACCAAGCCGAATCAAAATGGCAGGTCAGGTTATGACAGGTGGGCTAGCAAGACGACTTTGCCAGCGTCTCCTCCATCTAAGTTGAAGCGTCATAAGCGCACACCGCCGTCAGCACCACCCTCGAAGTGCGTGGTTACCTGTTTTAACTGGGGTAAAAGAGGTCATTACCGTTCTGAGTGTTATAAACCTCAGCCCCCACGCCGTGATAATCACCGTCCCCATGCGCAGCACCGAGAGGGCGATTGTGTTTACCACCATACATCCAGTCATACCTCCAGTGAGTGCCACAAGTTGCGTAGGATCTTGTCGGCGCACCACGGCAAGCGCTCCCCGTCCGGAGCCCGAGCTAGCCGGAGCCCCTCCAGTAGTTCGGGGGAAGAGATCCGCCAGAAAAATCACGCAAAGAGATAGTCACCCTGTCGGAGTCGCTGTATTCCCTCCCTGTCCGCAATGCGTTCGCCGCCCTGGGCAGCGACACGCATGCTGACAGCACGGAAACAGAGTGCCTCGACGCTGGTGTCGAGACTCGAACCGTACCTTCCAGGACGTCGAGTCGCTCCACCAAGCGTCGAGCCTCTAGCAGCCGGGACTCCGGAGACCTAGTCGGCCCATCATGCCTTCACGTTCGGTATGACAGCCCGTGTGGACCTCTCGTTGAGTCCACACTTCATCGGAAGCCTATTCAGCTTTTCCTTGATACAGGTTCGGTGGTTAACATTGTCCGTTCCAACCTCTTCTGTGACATTGGTCTCCATGCAGCCATGCTGACCGAGCCGTCTGCTATTCAGACATTGCGAGGCGTTTCAGGTAGCCCTCTCACGGTCCGTGGTTGTACAACCTTAGAATTTGCGATCCATGATCACAAGTGGTCAGCAAAGTTCTTAGTTGTTGATGACATCGTCTTCCCAGGCGATTTGCTCATCGGTTTCAAGACCATGGCAGACCTTAAGATCCGTTTAGATCCAGCTAAGTGGAAAGCGGACTTTGACGGAGTGGACGCGCCCTTCTGGGGTGTACACTTGGGTTCCACTACCTGCCACTCCGTCTCTGAGTACATCCAGTGCTTGGAATCATTGGAAACCCGTGGTTTCCGTCGCACATCCTCCATGAGGTCGGCCTCTTGTCCTGACCAACCTTATAAGAGAGCTCGTATCTCGTCACCTCCTGACCATCAGCGCTCAGTTATCAGTGAAACCCAGTCTGGGGACGCCCATTCTGACCATCACTCTAACTCTCACGCTGTTGTAGAGGATGACAGTTGTCAAGCCGCAGTCTCCCTGCCGGCAGGCGACTGTCTGACTTGTATCATGGCATCAGCGAGCAGAGTTACTGCCTGTACAGAGTATGACGTCACTGTCGGCTAATTCGCTCACTCCTGTTATGGTGTATGTGACAAGAGCTTTCGAAGGAGATCACGTGCTAGTCGACAACGACACGTGCAGAGTCAAGGGCCTCTCCCTTGAGCCGTCCTTGTACACTGTGCGTCGTGGCAAGTTGCAAGTCCTTGTCGGTAACTTGCACAGTCGAGAATACCCCCTGAGGAAGGATACTTCACTTGTCGACCTCGTCAGATTCCCTCCCGGTGAGAGTGGAGGGCGAAATCCCAGCTGACGTTCTTGTAAGTGCAGTCCTCCCAGGTGAGTCCGCTACTAATTCTTCCGTCACCCGGCCAGTGCAGGAAGATGTTCTAGCTATGACAGACTACCCGGAAGAAGTTCCACAACTTCTCCAGGTTCTCAATCGCGCACGCACTGCCGTCTCGTTAGATGGTGAGTCCATGGGTCTGACCCCACTTATTTCTCACCATATTCCGCTGTATAAAGGTACTAAACCCATTTACGTGCCTGCTTATCGTTTGCTGCATGCGCAAAGAGTTTTTGCTGACGAACTCATTGCAAAGATGCTTCGCGATGGAGTTATCGAGGAGTCCATTTCCCCGTGGAATGCCCCTCTAATCCTAGTTCCCAAGAAAGATGGAACATGGCTGGTCAGCCATGTTTCTTCCTCACTCTGGCGGCCTATCTACTCGAGAAAGGTTCTACCCTTGCTGGCTCCCGGGTCCCCTCACGCTCTGCCCCCGTGTATACCTACACTTTCCCATTAATAAACTGAGTCTAGTCATCGGCCGTATCTCTACACCTACGCTACCATTCTGCACTAGACATAAGAAGCCAAGAAGAGAGAGTTAACACGAATAAAATGTGTCATTACGAATGTGAGGACTGATTGTAGTGTGTTATTGTTGTTAGGTTTATAAGGGCCACTGACCATAAGCCGTACATATAGTGGTGGTGGTGGGCGGTAGCAGAAGCCACCACCACTATTCACACTGAAACAATGTACATAATTTACATGTATAAATAAGAAATATTTACACTTTATAAATAAGAAATATTTACACTTACCTTGGAGGAGATGGTGGCAGAGGGCATCATTGGTCTCAGTGCCCCTATATACCTCAAACAACAATGGAGGAGTTAAGTTTCGTGTAGTCCTTTTTCTATCGTTTAATCGCTTAACTTATTTGCTACACTGTTAGTGCTACACTTTATCGCTGGCTGGCGCTATAGCCTTTATCGACTCCACTTTGATACTTTGCTACAATTTCTTTCTTTAATTCTATGGTGTTCCTCACTTTATAATAATAATAATAATAATTTTTATTTGGACATGATACAAAGAATTACATTTGGTTATTGAGATTACATGAGGTGTACATGCCAAAAGCCCCTAGTATGCAGGGCATTTTGGGCAGACTTAAAATTAACTTAAAACTAGATTGTAAGAATTATTGTAGATAGTATACAATGAGTAAAGGTGAGTATTTAAGCTATGAAATTTGAACATAGTTTTGTACTTTTGTCTTCATTATAAAATTAATTAAATCAGATTAAACAAATTAAAGCAATAGTAATAATAAAATAATAAAAAGTTATGGTTGATAATTTATAAAATAAGTAAAGTTGCTTATCTAAGTTTTAAAGTTTGAATATAAGTTGAACATATCAATTAATTGTAGCAATTTATTGCAGCAATGCAACTAATTGAGTGAGATAACAATTTAAAACAATTTAAAACAATTAATTGCATTGCAGTTAGTTTACGTGGTCATTATAATATAAGTGTTGTGGGAATAATTAGCTAAGTAAGTATTATTCATAACAGGTTTTACATTCATTCATTCAATCGTTCATTCATACATTACATTGACTTTAAAGTCAGGTTTTACGTTAAGTGATTATTCTACTTTGCTGGGAATGGTTGATATGGAGCAATTATCTTTGGGTGAGAAGGTGGTTTTTTAGCATCGTTTTGAATTGGGGTACAGGTAGGGTTTCTTTGGCAATGACAGGTAATGAATTCCAAATTTTCGTGCCTTTTATGTGCATTGAGTTTTTACATAGTGTTAGGTGGACACGGGGAACATCGAGGAGTGATCTGTGTCTAGTGTTATGGTCATGTGTCCTGTTAAAATTAGTAAGGAGAAGTTTGAGTGGTGGGTTAATATCTGCATAGAGTGTTCTATGTATGTAATAGGCACAGTAAAAGTATGGATGTCTTGTATGGTGAGTAAGTTTAGGTTTTTGAATATTGGTGGAGTATGTTGCCTGGAGTGAGAATTTGTTATCATTCTAACTGCTGCCTTTTGTTGTGTTATTAGTGGTCTGAGATGAGTTATTGATGTAGAGCCCCATGCGCAGATTCCATAGGTGAGGTAGGGGTAAATGAGTGAGTGATATAGGGTAAGGAGAGCTGGTTGTGGAACATAGTACCGTATCTTGGATAGTATTCCCACGGTCTTTGAGACTTTCTTGGAGATTTGTTGTATGTGTGTCTGAAATTTGAGGCCACTGTCAAGATGTATTCCTAAGAATTTTCCTCTGTGAGTTTTGCGATAGGGGACCCGTTTATCATTATGTTAAGTGGTGCGTTTGCAGCTCTGTTCCCAAACTGGATAAAATAGGTTTTATCAATATTGAGAGTAAGTTTGTTGGTCATCATCCAGGTAGATATTTTCTGCAATTCAGTATTTGCAGTGTTGGCTAGTGTGTCTGGGCTTGGGTGAGAGATAACGTATGTAGTGTCATCTGCAAAAAGTATGGGTTTGAGTAGTTGAGATGCATTTGGTAGGTCGTTAATGTAAATGAGAAAGAGTAGTGGGCCAAGAACACTTCCCTGTGGGACCCCTACGGTAATAGTTTGCGCGGTGGAGCTAGCTCCATTAGTGTACACATATTGGTTTCTGTTGCTAAGGTATGATTTTAGGTAGTTTAAGGAGTGTCCTCTTATACCATAGTGCGATAATTTTAAGTGTAACAGATCATGGTCAACTGTATCAAAAGCTTTACGTAAATCAATGAAGATTCCCACTGGGATTTCTTTTTCTCAAGGGCGGTGTAAATTATTTCTAACATGTGTATAATGGCATCATTTGTATTTTTATTAGGCCTGAATCCAAATTGACAGTGGTTGAGTACGTTGTTGGAGGTGAGGTAGGAATATATTTGTCTATGAATTAATTTTTCAAAGATTTTGGAGAGAAGGGGTAAGTTAGATATCGGCCTGTAGTTATTCAGGTCTGCTTGATCTCCTCCCTTATGTATTGGGGTGACCCTCGCTATTTTGAGTATTGATGGGAAGGTAGAGGATTCAATGGATTTGTTAAAAAGTGTTGCAATAATTGGTGAGAGAACTTGAGAGGCTTTTTGTATATATATAGGTGGTAAGTTATTTAGGTCACCTGCTTTGTTTTTTAATGTGTTGATTATAAGTGAAACTTCTATTGGGTTGGTTGGGGCTAGGAATAGTGTGTTCGGATAGGTACCAGTGAGATAGTCGTTAGGTGGAGTATTAGAACTTGGGATTTTGCTTGCCAGCTTTTTACCTATGGTGGAGAAGAAATCATTGAGTTTGTTTGCTGTTTCAATAGGTGGGAGTAGGGGTTCATCTGGTTTTGTTAGTTTGATTGTTCTGTTTGTGGATATCTTTTTTGTTCCTAGAATTTCAGATAGGGTTTTCCAGGTCTTTTTTATATCACCTTTTAAGTTATGTAATCTGTTCTCATAGTACAGTTTTTTTGACCTTCTTATCAGACTCGTTAGGTTTGATGAGTAGCGTTTTGTTTGTTCTCTTGATATTTGTCCCATTCTGTACTGTTTTTCATATAGGTGCTTTATATTAATGGACTTGAGTATGCTGGGGGTTAGCCAGGGACTATTTAATCTTTTAGTTGTGATTTGTTTAGTTTTTTTAGGGCAGTGCTTATTATAGAGGTATTGGGTCTTTTTAAGAAAATTATTAATACATAAGTCAGTATCTGGGAAGTTGTCTATTTCTGTTTGCCAGTCAATGTTTGTCATAGCTGTTATAAAGCTATTTATTGCTGTCTCATTATGTAGTCTGAAGGTAACTTTAGTAGTCTCTAGTGGTAATTTTCCGAGATTTGTTATGAGAAAGGTCGGGTAGTGGTCAGTGGTATTGTCTGTGATTATGCCTGATTTTAATGGGGATATGGTGTTAGTCCAGATATGGTCTAATAGAGAGGCACAGGTGTCAGAGATTCTCGTAGGTTTTGTTATTGTCGGGAGCAGCAAGCAGTTGCTCATAGTGTTTGTGAATTCAGTTACTAGTGGGTCCTGATCTTGTAGGAGGTTTATATTGAAGTCGCCTGTGAGGATTAAGTGGTCTTTGTTCATGTGTGCATCAGTAATCATACTTCCTAATTTTTCACTAAAATGCTGAATGTTTGACTGTGGTAATCTATAGATGTTTATAACTGTGAGAGGTTTTTGTAGATATTTGGATTTAAATTTAGCTATTATATATTCTCCATGTTCATCTCTTGTGCAAGTATTGTTAATACATTCAAGCTGGTCTGAGAAGAACATAGCTGTGCCACCTCCTTGTTGGTCTGGCCGACAATTGTGTATGGCTGTGTAACCAGGAATGGCATATATATCTATAGTATGAGGCTTTAACCATGTTTCAAGTGAGAGCAATGATGGACATACTGGCCTGAAGTGAGTTTAATAATGCAGTGAGGTCATCAAAATGTTTGCTTAAAGATCTGACATTGTAATTAAAGATAGTTATGTTATTGTTGGATTTGAGTAGTGTTTTAGCCTGTTCTGCTGTGTAGTAATGACAATTGTTGTTAGGTTCATGTAAGTCATTTAATAGAAGGTTGATTTCAGGATCAATGTTTGGAATCATAAGATTTAGTGTGATTCTATAATTAAACTTAAAATTAGAACAACACAAGTAGACCTAAGAATATGACAATGCAATAGGATTTCTTGGCACGTGAGTTAGACGTTGAATATGTTTACAAAAATGAAAGAATGAGCTAAGGTAGTCAATTTACAGCTAATAAGAATCTAAAACTATAGCACCTGAGTTAGCACCTGAGTAAGTTAATTAATTAAACAAAAGTTTATATATGAGTGAGATTCTAAAAAGATTAAGAACAATGAATAATGCTAGACTTAAAGATATGATATCTGTTCAATTGATTTTTCTAGCTAATTGGATTAACAGACTTTTGAATAGAAGTCACAGAGGTTTAGGATATATCTTTACAGTGTAATTGATTTATTATTTAACTAGTTAATAGAACTGGTTGGAAAGTTACTATGATTAGTATTAAGTTATAATGGAACAAATATTAAGATTCAGTATTGCACTAGTTGTGATTATAGAATTTATTAAGGGCAATATAATGAAAATTAAAGTTAATTATTAAAAGAGAGATAAGTGCTAAAGTGTATAAAAGCGTACAAAAGTAAAATTTATTAGTATTAAAAATATTAAAAGATAAGTACAATTTTTAGCAAATAAGGTGATTAATAGAACTTATAAATTCTAAGCAAGTAAGCTGATAAAAATATATAGGTATGTGGGTTGAAAAATGGGCACAAGTAAAAATTGTATGTATTTAAAAATAAAAGTAAAACTATTTGTCAAAAATATTCATCAGAGGATAGACAAATACTTAAATGAGGTAGATGGGCAAAACATACACTACACTATACGTAGGGGTTTGGTATTGGACATTGTGTTTATACAGTCTCTGTTATATTTGCATCCCTAAGGAATCTTGATAGTTCAGTCTCAGTTGTGATTGTATACAACTGACCTACACTTGTTTTTTTCACTAGAATTTTTCCATCCCAAGTGAAACATTGGTGGATTTTATCATTATTCTCTCGCTTAAGTCTTCTGATTCTATACCAGAGGTTCTGACGTTTTTTGGTCAGACACTCATTAATATATACTTGTTTCCTGGCTTTAATAGATGATCTAATTAGATCTGTTTTCCTGTCATGTGTGGTGAATCTAAGCATAACACTTTTTCTACCATGGGAACCTAGTAATCGTGCTTCTTTTATATCTGTCACTGGTACATTTACGTTCATTTGATCTTTGATGATCTGTAAAGTAATGTCTTTACTGTTTGCTTGGGTCATATCACTGTGAAAGAATGGACTGTTCACTATTACTGCGTCTGATAACTTATCTTGTTCGGTTTTGTCCTCTTGTAGTGCAAGGTAGTCATTAAACTGGTTATCCATGTTGTTCTTCCACTCCTTTACTGCTTCCTCAACCTTTGTGTTTATAGATGTTATCTGTTCAGTGTGGCTATTAATGACAGTTTGGAGGGTTTTGCCAAAATCAGTCATTCCAGTTGTTGTTAACTTTTGTTCAAGGCTGAGGATTTTGTTTTCAAGTTGTGTCATCCTGGTATCTTGTTGTTGAAGTGCTTTACGTTGGTCCATATTTTCATTGATTAATTTGATGATGTATGACTTTAGTGTATCTGGATCATTCGTCATACCTGAGAGATTATCTGGGGTGAAGCCAGTGAAGGGGGAGCTTGTGGGGGAGGCAGCCATGTTTGTTGTTGATGCGTCGCCCTGGGTGGTGGTGAGGGGGGTGTAGGGTGTACCGGCGTCCTGGGAGGTGGTGAGGGGGGTGGAGGGTGTACTGGCTACCTTGGTAGACAAGTTGATTAGTAGATTTCTTGGTGTTTTCTTGTTGATTTGGGATTTTGTTCTTCTGATGTTACGTCTCATTTGAGCACAGTAGTCGGGGAAGTTGGTGCGGCAAGATGAAGCTGTAGGCTGGTAAGCTGTAGGCTGGTGAACTGTCGGCTGGTGAACTGTAGGCTGGTGAACTGTAGGCTGGTGAACTGTAGGCTGTTGAACTGTAGGCTGGTGAACTGTAGGCTGGTAAGCTGTAGGCTGGTGAACTGTAGGCTGGTGAACTGTAGGCTGGTAAGCTGTAGGCTGGTGAACTGTAGGCTGGTGAACTGTAGGCTGGTGAACTGTAGGCTGGTAGGTTGTAGGCTGGTGTAGGCTGGTAAGCTTTCTTTGGGCAGATGGTGGCTTATTTAGCAGCAACACACAATAATCAAGGGCCAAAAACAATGGATTGTTAAGAAATGTTTTGTATGAACTCGCAGGATAATGTTCACTCAACCAGAAACAATGCTACACTGCCTGAGAATGTGTGTGGGAGGCGGGCTTGCGGGCTTTGTATGCACGCTGGGCACTGGACAGGTCCCCTCCTCCCGGTCTTCCATCCATCAACAACAGTCTTCAATAAAGGTAAGTGTCATGTTGAATGTTCATTCTTTAGTGCATGTAAATCTATCTTTAAGGTCAATTTTTTTTTTTTTTTTTTTTTTTTTAATACTTCTGGGTGTCTGGAACGGATTAATTGGATTTACATTATTTCTTATGGGGAAAATGGTTTCAGTTTTCGCCAATTTCTGTTTTGGCCGGTCTCTCTGGAACGGATTAAACATGAAAACTGAGGGTCCACTGTATAAGAGTTATGCAAATTAAAATAAAGTTATTAAGTTGGAGTTTCATTTTTTTTTTAATACATATTTGTATTTAATTCAGCATTTGGCATCATTACAAAGTGGGCGGAGTTACAGCAGAGGGAGAAGGAGCAGTGTGTAAGTAACTCTTGATTCCCCATGACACTTCACCCCACTATAAAATATTGTATAATTATACTATTGCTATCAATAAATGTTATCCTACCTATCAGATTAATTCCAGAATAATATTAGGTATAACATAAATAACATAGAAGCATGATAAAGACACCCTAATTAATAAAAACTGACATTATATAGAGATATTTTGAAGGGTGGAGGGCAAAGAGGGATAAAAAAAAAAAAGTGACTGAGAAAACATTACGTACCTGAAGGGTAACTATAGAAGATCACTTTTATCCTATGCAAAGACTGAAAAAAAAGTGATTTTCTCAAGAAATTTTTTTTCCCAAGTAATCAGCTTTTCACGCATTTCCTGGAATATCTCGGAAGTAAGTCACTGACCTATTTCATGTTGTATTACCATTAATAATAAACAGACTGAAAGGAATTTCCCAGCAAACATAAAACTGAATGTTTTAATTTTGGGAGACGACACTTTTGAAGTGTCAGTATGGGGTGATTCCTCAATTAGCATGAAATCGTTTACCAGCGGGGTCTTAGGCCCTATCTCCGTTGTTAAGTGATGAGAGGATGTATAATAGATATTAATATAAAGAAAATTGGTAAAAAATTGCACTATAAAATTTAATGTTCTTAAATAATATTCAAAGATTATGGGCAGTTGCTCACAAGAAATCAATTCTAGGATACTCCTCATATTTCTCAATGATAGAATTCAGCCTTCTGTTTAATAGTTGGTACTTCTTCATTTTTTTCAATTCAACTCCTGATTCTACCAGCTCAATTGTCAACTCCCAATCCGACTGCTCTTTTCTTAGTTTTGAAACTAGATGGCAAATAGTGGGGTGGGTGACTGTCAGTCTCTGTTCAAACCCTCTGTGCCATCCTTCTAGAGAGTTTGTTGTCCGTGGCAGGCCTTGTGTGGTTCTCTCTCTGTTCCACATACTGAGTTCAAATGCTGGTCTTAGTCATCTTCCACACTGTACAACACCGGTCCATGTCGCTTCAAAGTAGCCATGAAAATCAGATAGAAATTCATCAGTTTCATCATCTAGTGATGACAGAAATTAATTAAGATTTCAACAATGTCACTAACTGGCACAAATGCTAAAGCCTGAATAGACTTGACAGTGCATTTCTTGTATCATTATAACAAGTCTGTAGTCCCAATCCTTGTAATTTTCTCCACAAGCTCTGCCCAAAATGAAAAAAGCATCCATAACTATTTGTGTTTGGGAAACATGCTCTTGATGCTGTTAAGAGCCGCCTTTTCATAGTCAATGGTGACTGAAACAGGATTAAGATCTGGTCTCACATGCTTCATGGTGTTAAAAATCAAGTCATAAGTTGTTTGGTTTTTGTTCCTGGTGATGCAGAATGCTAAGGGAATTGTATGACTCTTATCCAGCATAACATGCACTGTATATAACAAAGTCTAATGGCACAGAATCAAAAGTTCCCTCACACAGCCAGTGGTCTTTGAAAGCAAGAAGCTGTAAATTTCGAGACATTGATAGAATTATCAGGTTGTCACTTTCATGGATGACAAAATCTTCTCCTCTAATTGATTTCCGTAAAACATCAGTTAAAATGTCCCTATCTGGTGCCATGCATTGTCTACGCACCATTATTGCCAGGGTTTCCTTTTAGGAAGAGCACCTGCAGTATCAAGTGGGTACTCACTGGTGAAGTTTTGTATAATAGTCGAAGTCACTTCCTTAGACTGTTTAGCTCTTTCTTTAATTGTCTGTATTGTTTTCAAAGACAGATTGTGTCCACCATCAGGAGGATGTGAATGATTACTTGCTTCTCCTTGAATAACTTCGTCTTGTGTTTTTAGTCACCCTCAACACCATCCTTTGCCTTCACATCAACAATACGTTACATTGTCTTTTTTTTATTAACAATGAAGGTGAAGCCCTCAAGCAATAGTTTTCTTCCTCCTCTTGTTATTATGAATTCTGTGAACTTTAGAAAAACAAAAATTTTATTCAACAAATGGTTCGACTTGGACCATTTACAAAATCACACTAACAGAAAGGAGAAAAGGATGTAGTATATAGAGCCAGCAGACAGGGATGGGACAAGAGAGGTAGTAGTAGTAATGGAGAGTGGTCAAAGACCAAGAAAGAGGAGCACTGTAGGAGAGCTAAGGTCCCACAAGGCCAGGAAAGAGGACTGCAGGAGAGCTAAGGGCCTACAAGGCCAAGAAAGAGGAGCACTGAAGGAGAGCTAAGGGTCCACAAGACCAGAAAAGAGCTAAGGGCCTACAAGGCCAAGAAAGATGAGCACTGAAGGAGAGCTAAGGGCCCACAAGGCCAGGAAAGAGGAGCACTGCAGGAGAGCTAAGGGCCCACAATGCCAGGAAAGAGGAGAACTGCAGGAGAGCTAAGGGCCCACAAGGCCAGGAAAGAGGAACACTGTAGGAGAGCTAAGGGTCCACAAGACCAGAAAAGAGCACTGCAGGAGAGCTAAGGGCCTACAAGGCCAAGAAAGAGGAGCACTGAAGGAGAGCTAAGGGCCCACAAGGCCAGGAAAGAGGAGCACTGCAGGAGAGTTAAGGGCCCACAATGCCAGGAAAGAGGAGAACTGCAGGAGAGTTAAGGGCCCACAAGGCCAGGAAAGAGGAGAACTGCAGGAGAGCTAAGGGCCCACAAGGTCAGGAAAGAGGAGCACTGCAAAAGAGCTAAGGGCCCACAGGGCCAGGAAAGAGGAGCACTGCAGGAGAGCTAAGGGGTCCACAAGGGATAAGAACAAATTTGCCAACTGTCTGTTGTCTAGTTCATTTTTTGATCAAATGTCAATTCGGTTGATGAAATGTCCATTCAGCCAAATGTCTGATGAAATGTCCATTCAGCCAAATGTCTGATGAAATGTCCATTCAGCCAAATGTCTGATGAAATGTCCATTCAGCCAAATGTCTGATGAAATGTCCATTCAGCCAAATGTCTGATGAAATGTCTATCTGCCAAATGTCTCTCAGCCATCTGTCTGGCCACATGGTGCACAGTACCTTCATTATATACTAGAGTACATGGTGCACAATACCTACATTATATACATGGTGCACAATACCTACATTATATACTAGTGTACATGGTGCACAATACTTACATTATATACTAGTGTACGTGGTGCACAGTACTCACATTACATACTAACATACATGGTGGACAGTACTCACATTACATACTAACATACATGGTGGACAGTACTCACATTATATACACCAAGACCAAGGTTGTGCATAAAGTTGATAGCAGTGTCAGCGCCAGCAGCCAGCAGGTAGGCACCAATGAGAGCCTCAGTGCTGTCAGCTACATTCTTGTCTGAGAGATCATGTTCACTCCAGGGGTTGTAACAGCTAGCTGATCTCTTCTTTCCTCTGCTTGTCTTCTCTCTCTCCTATATTCTCAACCACCTACAACAAGGTGGAAAAACAAGGTGATCATAAAGAATGTGGTCGACAAGGTGAATAACGAGGTCAACATGATGAACGAGGTGAACAAGGTGAACAACAAAGTGAAAAAAATGCCAACACAGCTGAGTCAAGGTCAAGTAACATCCAGGCACAAAAGTGGTACACTACTCTCAGTGGTGTATCATTGGCTTGTTCTAGATTGACATCTTTCACTAGTAATTCCCTCGTCAAGATCATTGATATATATTATAAACAACACGGTCCCAAGACTGATTCCTGTGAATGCCATTTGTTACAGATCCCACTCGATTTAACCCCATTTCTGACACACTCTGCTTCCTGTACGTGAGCCATGACTTGATCCATGGCTCATGAACAGGAAGCAGAGTGTGCATAAATGGGTTAAATCTGAGTGGGATCTGTAACAAGTGCATTCCACAGGGATCAGTTTTGGGACAGTTGTTGTTTATAATACAGTGGACCCCGAGTTTCGTAAACCCGGAAATCGTACATTTATGTAAGTATAATATTGTAAGTGCTTGTGGAAAAGTATTTTTTGGAGTCTGAAATAGACTAACCTACGTGACATTTTTCCTTAAGGGAGTAAATTCGTTCGGTAATGGCACTTGAGCAGACTTCAGGAGTGAAGTTTTACGAAACTCGGGGTCCACTGTACAGTCAACCCTCCGTTTCGTGCTTAATCCGTTCCTGAGGGATGCACTAAAACTGAAACACACGAAAACTGAAACCATTTTCCCCATAAGAAATACAGTGGACCCCCGCCTAATGAGCACCCCGGAAATCGTACAATTATGTAAGTATAATATTGTAAGTGCTTGTGGAAGTGTATTTTTGGGGGTCTGAAATAGACTAACCTACTTGACATTATTTCTTAAGGAAGTAAATTCATTCGGTAATGGCACTTGAGCAGGCTTCTGGAATGAATTTTGCTCGTTAGTGGGGGTCCACTGTAATGGAAATTCGATTAATCTGTTCCAGAAACCCAGAAGTTTGAAAAAAAAAAAATTGGGGGGGCCTTAACCCTTTGACTGTCGGAGACCCTTTTATGAAACTGTCATTTAATGTCGCAAAATATTCGAAAAAAAATTATTTTTCTTATCAAAATGTTAAGATTATTTTTCTGATTGTTTAACCCCCCAAAATTTTGCGATCAGTACTTACCGAGATATAGAGCGGTAAAGTTGGCAAAAATGAGACGTGTATGGCAACAGCAGTGAATGCCGCTCACCCGGTAAACTTTGGTTTACGTACTTCCTTTCATAGGTTTCTTGTTTTTTCACTATTTTATTTTTTTTCATAACTTATGTGGCCTGTGGGACCAAAGTAAAGTGCAATGTATATATATACACTCGTTGTATGCAACACAATAATTGAACAAACATTAGTATCATTATATTGTTTACAAAACTTGTTTACACCATCCAACAATAAAAAAAAAAATGTTTATTACTATTGTTCTATAATATATATACAGTGGACCCCCGGTTAACAGCAGGCTCCAAACACTAACATTTATGTAAGTGTATTTTTTTAAGTGCGTTAGTAAGTGTATGTTTGGGGGTCCAAAAAAGACTACTCTAATTTACATTATTCCTTAAGTTAATAAATTCTCTTCCTTCCTTTCTCTCTTTCTTTCTTTCTTAATTCCTTCCTTCTTCCTTTCCTCCTTCCTTCTTTCCTTCCTTCCTCACATCTCTTCTTTCCTTCCTTCCTTCCTCACATCTCTTCTTTCCTTCCTTCCTTCCTCACATCTCTTCTTTCCTTCCTTCCTTCCTCTCATCTCTTCCTTCCTTCCTTACTTTCTTTCTTCCTTCCTTCCTTCTGGTATCCTGGGCAGTTCTTTCGATCACAAACTCCTCAAAACCATGAAACTTATCTTCAGAGACACTTCCATCTATGTTAGAGCTATCATTGAGGAAGAGAACAGTCCCAGATGTGCCAAGGAGTCAGATAATTCTTACCGCTAGGCATGCTGAACAAGGACTACTGAAATGGCGTTCCCACAATGCACCACTGGCTGCCCGATTTTTTTTATACTGCGCACACTGACCACACAGACCCATTCTCTCACATGTAGGCGTACCAGCTTTCTCCTGCTTGATTTGAGGCCGCTAGAATTTAGGCATATAGATACGTCCGAAACAGTGGCTCGTAAGATGTATACAGTGGACCCCGAGTTTCGTAAAACTTCACTCCTGAAGTCTGCTCAAGTGCCATTACCGAACGAATTTACTCCCTTAAGGAAAAATTTCACGTAGGTTAGTCTATTTCAGACCCCAAAAATACACTTCCACAAGAACTTACAAAATTATACTTACATAATTGCACGATTTCCGGGGTATTCGTTAACCGAGGGTCCACTGTATATACGACCGAAACAGTCAAAGGGTTAAAGATAGATTTACATGCACAAATGAATGAACTCATTGTGACACTTACCTTTATTGAAGACTGATGTTGCTGGATGGAAGAGAGAGGAGGAGGGGAGAGGAAGAGACCCTAATTTTTGGAAGGGAATCCCCTCCATAAGGACTCTAAGTACCAAGTCCTAATCTGGGGTCACTTCCTTCTTTGTCTTTTACTGGAACTAGGACCAGCTTCAGAGTCACTGCACACCTGTGGCACTAAATATCTGTCCAGAGAGCTCTGTATCTGGTGTCTCTTTAAAATGTCCCTAAAATGGGAAAAGAGATTGTCATTGAACATGTTGATGAGACGGATTGCAACATCTTTGTCAGGGTGATTTTCCTCTATAAATGAATGCACCCTACTCCACATTGCACAAATCTCCTTAATCTCTGAAGAAGGCACCTTACATCTCTCTTCCTCCTTCATTGAAGCAATTGCCTGATATCTGCTTTGATGGTGTTGCAGCTCAAGCTCTTGCAACT